>RJWM01011793.1:0-58673 GCA_004363535.1 Dasyprocta punctata | reverse complement strand
TCAATAGGAAATCTTGGGCTCCAAGAACAAATCCCCAAATCATCCATTAAGTTTGGCCACAGAAAGAGACGCCACCTTTACCAACATCAGGCAGAGTATTGTATGCTGCTATAAATACTGCTTCCACACTTTTTGCCTCTATAAAAATAAACAAGCTGCTACCATAGCACCAAGCTTCGAGGTGACATTGCTTCTCCATAATTCATACCCAACACAGTTCATTTTTAACTTCTTGCACCTCTCAGCATATTACTCAACAACAAATCCAATTTTCATGAGACTTCATCTGATTGGCACAACCTAAATAGTTCATCTTTTGCAATAACTGCAGCACCTGTTTATAAAGAAAATATGAAATATTGTTTTTACCTTCCTGTTTTCTTCACACTAGGAGGTTGTCATGGGGTCTTGATAGATAATCCATAGTATTCATCTATCATAATCAAGTTTTTCAAAAAGATAGTGACCTATGCCAGCTACGATTGCTTAAGTCAGAAAGAAAGACGTAGAGAAATCTCAAGTAAATTGACACAGATATTAAGTTACTTATTATAAAATACTAGGTTTATTTAAAGTTAAAATACACACGCGTATCAAAAGACATGTGAAATATTCAATCAGAGAAAGTATTAAAGCCAAAAGGACCAGTTAACAGATTTCTTATCTAAATGCACCAGGGTAAATAATTGTCTTTTTCACTGATGATGGCATATTCGCTGGTTAAATTTTATAGTTTATATAACATTAACTTTCTAGGTTAATCATTTTTAAAAGCTTGGGTTAAATAAATGGTCTATGTTCAACTCTTATAAAATCTGAACACATTTAACTTGTTTTATTCTACACACTAAAGAGCAACAACCAAAATTTGAACTGCTTTACTCAAGGAAGGCAAGACATGAAAAGCCACTTGCTACATGACAGATATTCAAAGGTTTATGCCGTTAGGTTTATTCTCCAAAAATATCGAACATGTGGAGCAGACTCCTGAAGTTCAGCACTTAGTGTTTTGTTCTCATTTTATTCTGCTTTTTACTTTATTGTTGTTTTTTACTTTGTAATGCATATTTCTTTGTGTGAACAAAGGTGTCATTGAATTGAAAATAGTTGAATCCAACAAATTGTTAGTAAGTGTACATTTGTTACTGATTGAAATACTTATCAAATAAAGTGAGAAATAGATTTTAGGTTGAATCATTTTTTAAATTTCCCTAAGGTTATAGTATTGTCTTATTTTATTTTTGTCAGAACCAACTACATATTGTTTACTACCTAAGCTGAATATTTCTACTGTTAAGTTTCTGCATGCTTTACTGATGGAAGCGAATATATTAGTAGTTAATTTGCATATACCCTGATTACCCTACAAAATCAGACTACTGCGTATGTTGTTAATTACCAAAAGAAAAAAAAGTCTCAGTAGTTATTTCTATTAAGTAGAATTTAAGCCCATGTTCTAAAATTAACACAGTTACAAAAATTTGTAAGATTCCTTGCTAGCATTCTCTGTTATTAATATGAAAGATGACTCTATTTATTTCAGTGATATTATTGATCACTTTAAAAATAAAGTTT
Organism: Dasyprocta punctata; assembly: GCA_004363535.1. Lineage (NCBI taxonomy): Eukaryota > Metazoa > Chordata > Mammalia > Rodentia > Dasyproctidae > Dasyprocta > Dasyprocta punctata. The sequence continues at coordinate 57,098 of RJWM01011793.1, read as the reverse complement.
TTTTGATAATCCAGTCCTCCGATTTTGTGATAGCTTAATGATTTTTGTAAGACAAGAATAACAGAAAAAATGCCGGGCGTGGTGGCGCACGCCTTTAATCCCAGCACTCGGGAGGCTGAGGTAGGCGGAGCCTTGTGAGTTCGAGGCCGGCTTGGGCTACAACGCAAGCGCAAGGCCGGCCTGAACTACATAGTGCGACCCTGCCTCAAAAAAAAAACCAGGGCCGGGAGTTTGGCTCAGCGACTTACGCGCCTGTCAGGCAGGTGCGAGGTTGTGAACTCGATCCCCGGTGCCACAAAAAAAAAAAAAAAAAAAAAAAAAAGAATAACAGAAAAAAGAAAATAAACAGTATTAGTTGTTCTTTTTTTCATTAATATAGTTAAAATAGACACAGATATTCACTAATATATATCTTTTGTGTGGTACACCTTGGTTGATATTTCCATTAATTAATTTACATGAACAGTACTGTCTTTAAAATGTGCTCATTGACTGAAAATGTTTTTCTTTAATATTGTCAGGAGTTGATGCTTTTTCACAAACAAGCAGACAAACTCAGAAATGTTTAAATAAAGTGCTTAAATGTTGCACATCAACAAAATCACTGAGCTAGGAATCCATCTGGAAATATCCAGTTCGCAATTTCTACAGTTTCTACTACGTCATTCCCAAGACTAAAAGAATCACATTTAAAAATACAATTTCAGTCATCTGTTTGTATTATTGAACAAATAGTTCATTTCAGTGTCCACTTTTTAAATCAAGTTAATAATCATCATCTTCACCTAATTTGTGTTACAGTCAAAAGATAAAGTAAAAAGATCAAATTTAGGTTTTTGAAAAATCATAAAGCATATAATTATTTTAAGATATCATATATTTACCAGAAAACTGTTAAATTTTACATTAATTTATATCATAACATAAAAACATTTTTATTGGGGAGACATCTATGGAAATTGAGGTCTAAAACATAAGATATTCTCCATTCTCCAGTACTAATTGTACAATTCAAGGATGAGGAATCCATAATTTGCCTCCATTATTATTTTTCTTGTATTTGTTATGATCCTTGGAACCTTTCCTCTTCCTTATGTTTTTTTTTTATTTGAAGGTTTCTTTCTCCCCTATGCCTTGTAATGCCAATCATTCCTTCTACTTAGCCATCTCACTCCCAAAAACTGTGCAGAACAATTTTCAATATGCATTGATTCCTTGCTCTTGAAGTACTGCGTTCATAATCTTATTAGTCCATGCCATGATTTTATGTCTCATTGTTAACTCTTGCCATTCTGAATGTCTCTGGTATAATACATAGTAAATGCCCAAATGCACTATCTCACTGATAGTGCTACTATTTCCGTTATGATATCATTATATCTGATGGAATTTGCCCATCATGTATAACTTGAAGGCCAATTTTTTATTGTAAGAAAAAAAATCTAAGAAGACTAACAATTTGGAGGCAAAACAAATGTTCAAGTATTCAGAACTGTATTGTTATCTATAAGAACAACATAGTATAATGAATACCTAGAACTTTTCATGTAACTAAATCATTTTAATGTAAGTAATTCCTTGTGGAAAATATTTTAAGTAATAAAATTGAGTATAACATTGACTTAATCAGAATTTTTTGAAATAAAATTTTGCTATAACATTGCATAACTGATACATAGTCATATAAACATATACTATTTACGTATAATACATAACTGATACATATTCATATATACATAGATACACTCTATGTATAAATTCAGTATTCCATTTCAACAGGTGCGCTTACAACATGTAAGTAATATACAGTGTATTCTAATCATACAAAAGTAGGTTTAATATTTCATGAACAAATATTTAACCAAATCTGTTAATTGTTTTGTAATGATAAGTGTTATTTATAAAATAGTTGATGTAAAGTAGATCACAAATTTAGCATTTAAAATCCCCTCTAAAATTCATATTAATTTAACTTAAAATGTGAAGGAAGTGAGTCAATAAATGAGAAAATTCTACAGTTAAAGATTTGCCTTTTGTCAATAATGACTAAGGCATAATTAATAAATTGTACTACATTTAGTACTCGATTATAAAAGCAGGCAATCTAATCAGAAAATCAAGCTGCACAACCTGTAGTGCTGTTTAAAACTCAGCAATTGTAACATCAAAGTGTGCAGCTGTGTCAGTGGAACTGGTGGTTGAATCATCAAATGTGCCTTGCAATTAGTTGAGTATGAAAACCCCACAGTGTTACAATATGGAGATGAATCAGCAGAGCTTCCTAGTGATTGCTAAATACCTGACTACTTCCTCAGTAACTGTAGCTCTTGAATAATTTCCTAAATAAATATGGAAATGAAGCTTAATGAAATGAAATACTGAATATAAAATAATGTTTTATAAATTTCCCAAAATTGGCATAACTTGAAAGAAGTTGGGTAATTTTCTTTTACCTGAGTTCACTGAGTTACAAGGTCAGCTAGTTTTTACGGCATTTTATTTTTGTTCACTTAACCTTCTTGGGAAGTGTTAGGGGCTATTGTTTAAAGGTCTTTCAATGGAGTTTGTTCAAAAAGTCTTTTTGTAGTGAAGACTTTATCCATTAGTTTGACTTGTTCGGGAATTCAAAAAAATAAAAAGATTTTCTAACAGTCTCGTAAGTGTGGAAGTACTGAAGAATATAGCATTACTTGTAAAATTTCAGACAGGAAACAGAAAAGAGTTATATTCATGCCTACGTGGATATTCTAAAACAATATGTTATTTCTGTTTTTTTTTTTTTTTACTTGAAAAATTTGTTTTCAAGTTGAAGGTCAATATTTGAAGAAAAATTTTCCACATACTTAATCTTCAATAAAATGATTTAGTTATCAGATGTCAGTGTTCTCTCATCTGACAAAACATGTCCTGAATAAAATTTGTGACATTATCTTAATGTGACCAAGATATGGACAAGCACACTTTTCAAGTTTTATTTCACTTTGAAAGGAAGTGTTTTATGGACTAGTTAAACATTTGATGCTATTGCCACAAATTGTGCATCAGAAGTGTATATAAAATTAAGATACAATATATGCATACCCAATAATGAGTATACTTATTATGTATGCAATAACATATACTATTAAAATTGCTTTTAAAGCCGGGCGTGGTGGCACACACCTTTAATCCCAGCACTCGGGAGGCTGAGTAGGAGGTGCGTTGTGAGTTCGAGGCCGGCTTGGGCTACAACGCGAGCACAAGGCCGACCTGAGCTACACAGTGCGACCCTGCCTCAAAAAACCAGGGCCGGGAATTTGGCTCAGTGACTTAAGCCCCTGTCTGCCAGGCGTGAGTTTGTGAGTTGCAATCCCTGGTGCTGCAAAACAAAAAGAAAAAAAGAAAAAAAAAAAAAAAAAAAAAAAAAAAAAAAAAAAAAGAAAAAAAAATTGCTTTTAAAAAGTATATAAGAAGACTAACAATTTGGAGGCAAGAGTAGCTTTCGGTTTTCTCTCCAAATCTGAAGACCTGTGGCAAAAAATGTAAATAGCCGAGGGAACCAAGCAGGGGATACAAATAGTGAGATTCAAAGACACAGAGGAGAACTATAGAAAAAGCCCACAGAACATAGCAGTACCTCTGTTTCAAAGGGACAGCGGGTTCCCTGCTCCAGCTGAGTGTTGCTTTTCAGTCTCATAGGCTCTACTGTCTCAATGTTTCTCTTTTTTAGATGAAATCATAAATTTATGAATTTATTTCAAAATCATTAATTACACAAATGCAGACTTTTTTCTGTCTCTCTTTTTCTAAGGACTGCAAATGTCTAAATGCCATATAACTGATCTCCATCAGCTTAGAAATTTTTATCTAAATGAAATTCAATTTAATGGGTCATTCTCTATCACAGCCTGTGGGCAGCATGTAGATTGTTTTGTGAGGCAGTTTATTCAACTCTGTTAAAAATTTTACCTTAACAAGACTAGTAATTCTAAAGTAAAAAAAGACTGTTCAATTTGCTTTACTTTATGTAAACAAACATAAATAATCAGATATTTCACCTATCATCATGTATTTGTTAAAAACAATTCCCAAAAAAGTAAGGGAATGCATACATGTGAGAAATCTTGTGGCATGTGACCTTATGTACTTTTATCGTAAATATATATCTTCAAAATGTAACAGAGCTATTATTAGTTATGTTTTACAAATTAATAAATAATTTTAGAACAGTTTCCTAAAATTACACAGTTCCCACATAGCAGGCTAACGATCTGGACTGTTGCTTAATTCTCAGACAAGTCTATTCTATATTATGCTAACACTACTTTCATTTAAAAATTAAATGAATAACTAATGGTTCTTGCCTTATAAATAGTAAAATACATCTTTCAATGAAGCTTCAAGTTAGGCCTCTTTACATAATTTTTTTTTTTTTGCTATTTATATTGGCTGTTATTTATGGTAGATAGAACTGATTTAGTGTCGTAAATGATGGAGGGCTTTGGTACATTACAACGACTGTGCACCAGAGTCTTCGGTGTTGATCTAGTTATAGCTGAAAAGATACTACTGTTATTTTCTGCAGGGCATCAAGGAGCAGGAGGACCATTTAAAACCTATTCTCTTCAAAACTGGCTTCAACGCTGCCAAATATCATTCTAGTCAGTTAGGCACCTCCTGAAACACACACACCAGAGAGTTCTGACTGACAGCAGACACCCAGTAGAATGTATCCACAAGAGCAGATTCAGCTATCTTCTCATCGTTCAGGAATTGCTCATTGATATTACACAGGGTACCAAAGGTGAGTTGTTCTTTAACAGAAAACCTATGGTTCAAATCTCTCAAATTAAGAGTTAAGAAATAGTGGTGGTAAACATGTTTAATTCAGTATCAGTTCTTTAACCAAATTAAATAGGTAATAGATAGAACTAAAGTAAAATTAATAGAGTGACATTAAAATTTATTTTTTAACTTAGATTTCTGATATACTTAGAAGAGAATTAATATGCCAGCAGTACCTAATGTGTGAAAATTAATTTCAACACATTTAAAAAATAAATTTATGAAAACCTAATTTTGTCTATCCTACTTAACACACCCAATTATTTATTTCTCTTCTTAGACATTATGATTTGCATGTTTTATTTATTTCAATATATATGCAATTTTTTCATTTTATGCCAGAATCTAGAGAAACAAAGGCAAAGTTCTTCTCTATTTGTTGAATATAAAGCCTAACTCACAGTTTACCAAAGAAATAATGAGTCAATTGGTGACAAAAACATTAAGTGCAGGGAGGATAAAGCAATGTTAGTCATTCCTAATGAGAGAACTTTGTTTAGTGATTAATATGTCAAAATTGTTAAGTTTTTATCAATATATATCAAAATTTTTAATTAATGTTTTCCAGTAAGAGGAATAAAATAACACTTAGAATGTTCCAGTAGCAGAAGAAATTTAAAAGCAGGAACAATTCAGAAAGTTGAAACAATATAATAAATGAAAAGCAAACTTACCTGTTGGGAAATTAGTTACACACTAAATGGACTAGAGTGATGGGATAGAACAGTGTGAAAATACAGTCCATGTGTTCCATTAATGATAGTAACTGTGAAGTTAAGGCAAGCTGTGATCATAGGCAATAGTTATGTGAGAATAATACACTATGTTTAAGGCATCCAATGTTTCATATATTACAAGTCTAAAAAGAAACACAATTAATATATTTCATAGCTCAATAGTTTAAGTGAAAAGAGATTTCAAAATTTATTTTTAACATAGGAATTAACTATGTGCTGTATGAGCAACCCATTTTTAATGCATTTGCAAGTAATCAATTATATATATATATCTACTGCCAATTATTTTAGCATCTAACTTCTTAAAATCTTAGGGTAAATTATAACTAAGTTAATGTTGCAGAATCAAAGTTCATACACTTAACTTCTAAAATCATTTACCTACTAGAATGCACTGTGTCTATGTTTCTTCTTCAGTCTATTCTTTATTTTCTTTCATACTCTTATTTTCCTTTTTCTCAGACTGAAACACTTTGAATTTTCAAGGTCTCTTTGAGGTTTATTCTGTTTTTCTTACAATGATGTAGTCATAACTTTTATGTTATTTTTATTTTAAAATATTTAACTGAAAATTGAAACTCATATATTCAAGGCATACAGCATGACATTTGATATATGTCTTTAGACGCACCATATTGGTTCACTCTGCCTTAAATGATTCAAGTATTGACCTTTCATGGTTATTTTGACTTTGGAGAAAAGCCAGAGTTGCACCATGCCAGATCTGGTAATAAGATAGAGGAGGACACATCATAATGGTTTTATGAGCCTGCCTTTTTGTGGTATCATGCTTGGCAGCAAAATTACTGTATTTTTGATAATGTTTATAGTGACATTCATAAAAAAGGACTTCCAAAATTCCTTCAGAATGCAGCATTAAGTGTGTTCAAAGCAAACAGGAATATTTTCATGGGGATTAATGGAAACCTATCTTCACTGTAATATCATTTTCTTTTTTCTTTTTTTTTTTTTTTTTACTGGGGATCAAACTCTCGACTTTGTGCTTGTCAGGCAGGTGCTTGTGCTACTGACCTATATCCCTGGCTTGTAATTTTATTTTTTTAAGTTTAAGCATTCACCATATATTTTGATCACATGTGTAATTTATTTATGTATTCATTCATTACTTAATGAACATTTAAATGATTCAACACAGTCTAGATTAATATGAATAGTGCTGCAATAATTGTGGGAATGCAGATATGTTTGATGATTTCCTTTTCTACACATCTTTACTAACATGATTGTCTTTCAGTTTTTTAATAATAGACCTTGAAATACCTTTGAAAGGATATCTTATTTTGATATTTATTTGCATACTGCTGATGAATAGTAAAACTGAATTTTTTTTTGTATATACCTGTTGGTGTTTTCTCTGCATGCTTTGGAAAATGCCAATTTTTTCTCTAAGATCAGGAAAAAGACAAGGCTGTCTACACTGACTTTTATTCAACATAATATTGGAAGTCCTACTCAGAGAGATTCAAAGAAAAAAGAATAAATACAACTAAATTGTAATGAAGAAGTTAAGTTGTGTCTGCAGATGGCATATTCTTGTATAAAGAAAATCCTGAAGACTCAAATGAAAGTAAAAACTAAAGTAAATTCAGAAAAGTTTCAGGATATAAAATTAGTACACAAAAACTAGTTACATTTCTACACAGTAACAATGACCTGCCCAGAAAAAATGTTGGGAAAACATTTTTCTTAGAGTAACATCCAAACAATAAAATAAAATAAAATACTTTTAAAAATTCCAAGAAAGTAGAAGATTTGTACATGCTACACAATAAAACATTAATGAAAGAGCTTACAGATGGCACAAAAAAAAAGGCAAATGTCTAACTGTCAATGGGTTGACAGCATTAATAACATTAAAATATGTTATATACAAAACTATGTACAGATTCATTGCAGGGCCTATGAAAATCTAAATATCATCTTTAGAAGTTATATAAAAAATAATCTTAAATTTATATTTAACTACAAAAACCCCCAAAAAGTCAACGTAATTCTGAGAAAAAAAAAAAGTGAAGGTGGAATGTAGACATCAGCTCATATTTAATAAGAGTGTCAAGAAAACATGATATGAAAATGCAAGTGTCTTTAACAAATAATATTAGAAAAATTGAATAAACACATGCAAAAGATTGAAATAGGACCCCTACACCATACATAAAAAGTGAAATTAAATCTTTGAATATAAAAACTGAACCTGTAAAACTGTTAGAAAAAATAAGGGAAAAGCCCCCCTATATTTATTTACCTTGGCAAAGTTGCTTTTCTTTTTTGTCTATCTATTTTTTTCTGTACTGTCAAAGGCAATGATCACAAAAGCAGAAGTGAACAAGGAAGACTGCATCAAAGTAAGAGATGTCTGAACAAGAAACAATCAACAAAATGAAAAAAAACACACCAGGGGAAAACACATTTGGAAAGCATATATCTAATAGAAGGTTAATATAAAAATTAAGGAGATTATACAAAGCCCTGTACCTAAATAAATAAGTAACATGTAAAATGTGGGCCAAAATAGTTGAAAAATCATTGGCATTAGTTCCAAACACCCTACCACTTCTAATAATATTTCTACACCTAAAAACATACGTCTCATAATCTATTTACAACATTTCTCTTTCTAAACAGTATCTTTTCATCTTTTCCTAGAAAAGATTAACAAGCAAATGAAACATTAATTATGATTTTTTTCTCATGTAGAATGCCTTATAGATTTCTGGTGAAGTATCAAGATACATTATTTTAATTCTTCTCTCTCCCTAAATTCTGCTATGACTGTGGCAATTGAATTAAAGTTATAAATAATCAGAATTACCAAGTAAGTCACTAGGTGGCAGCAGATGAGATATGTCAACAATTGTTTGGCATTTAGAGAACAAGTGGGGGTTTATAAATTAATTAAGAGTGTGTCAAAACCTCTGAAGCTTCAGAAGTGATGCCAGTGAAAATCTAACTCTGTGCTTCGGGTTTCAGGAAGTTGATAAGTAGTACCTACTTTTCATGTTATTTTAAGGAGGAAATAAGCTAGTGAGTGTCAGTCATTTAGAACTTAGAATATTTTACTCTGATAAATAATATGATCAAATAATATATAATTTATGTGTCAGATTAACTGGCACTATAATAAATACGCTGTCTCTGAAAAGATAAGGAAATCAGAAGAGGGCAGAAATGTGTATTGTAAAGACTCTTAGAGAAGAAAAGCATATGTATTGGTATATATGGAAGGAAATGGAATGCTTCATTTTCTTCACAATTAAAATGGCTTTCAATAGTGTTATGGTTTGTGTCTAGATGTCCCCCCAAACCTTCGTGCATTTTAAGTGGAGGTTTTTTAGAAGTAGCTGAATCTAGAGTTTGTGATTGATTCATGGTTCAGCGCTACAATTACGCATTCTGGGACTGAGGGTGGGTAATTGTTGGATCAGTCCACGGACTGGAGTGGCACCACCCTAATTCCAGCAGTCTGGGTAAGATAAAAGGAACAGAAAGAGGCTTGTTTCTCTTTCTTCTCTCTTGTTGCTTTTACTGTCTTCTACCATCATGAACTGTTGCCCTTCTACCATAGGCCACCCTGCCTTGGAGCCAGTCAATTATAGACTGAAATCTCTACAAACTGTGAGCTAAATAAAACTTTCCTTCCTTAACTTTAGGCATAGAGTATTTTGTCTCATCAACAAGAAAAGTCACTAAGACAAATAGTAAAGGGAAAACATCTTACAAAGATGCTTATAAACAGTAAGAAAAGCCTGGGTACAGGTTGCATGTGAGAGACTGATGCCCACTACAGGATATTCTGACCATTTTAGCTCATCTCATGAGTCCAGTGTTCTCTTTGATGTCCAGGGTGTCTTTCTTCTTCTCTGTCCTTCTCTCTCCCACCTTCTTCCAAATCATTATTCCTAGCATCTAAGTCATTCCATTATTACCCCATTAATTATATTATCAGTGATTTCTTAGAAAAAATATTTCTTTTCCAGTAGCTGGATTTAAAGGACAAGGAAAAGCAACAGGCAATTTCTAACTACTCACCAAAACCAACAAGAGATCAAGGGCTGAGTTTGCGGTCACAGTGAGTCATGAGTGAGGGTCAAGTATCTGGGGTAGTGCTTCAGTAGCCAGACTGATTGTTGCTTTAAGGGGAGACTGAAAAGATGCTTTCTGTCCTATATGATTTGTTACTTTACTTGTTAAAGAACAATTTTAAAATCATTCAAAGTTATAAAAGACTGATACAGGTTACAATTAAGAAATAAACAATGTGTGTCATTACCAATAGTTGATCCCTGTTCAATTATTTGATAGCAAAGAACATACCTATACGTTTTGAGAGAAGACTGGTTTATTCCTTAATAATAAAAATGAAGTGGTTATGTATTGTAATCCTCATAAACACCCCAAACTAAATTTATCCCCAAATATCTCATCTCGCCAAAGCTGTTTTTCCTGGATTCCTATTTGGACAGTGGAATTTCCTGCTCTGTTTTAAGTCTTTGCAGAGCTTTTAAACCACGCTTTTACTCTTCTTTCTCATATAATGAGCCAGGAAGTGTGACTATTCTTTTTCATAACTCTCAGTTCATTCTCTTCTCTACTTTCTGGCTCTTCATGAACATCGGAATTCATCAGCAAAATAGCTCTCCAAGCATTTTCTTGGGAGACAAAATAGCACAATGAGAGGTCTGAGAGATAATGAGTTGTGCAGATTTTTTAAAGCTGCCTATCCTAAGAGGTGAAATGCAAGATGTTTGGTATCTACCATGTATTTGGTACATACCTGATGTTCACAAAATTTCAAGTGAAAAAATTAAAAAGCTTAATCCCCCCCCAGTACAATCTATTTTGCTGCTCACATAATCTCTAAAGTTCAAGTCTGATTCTATCTCTTTCTGAAAGCTTTAATAAGATCTCCCATCACCTACTGGCCTGGATCACAATCCTATATCTCAAAATCCCCTGCAAGACCTGGTAGAAATAGAGAATACTGCACTTTAATCAGAATTGCTAAATAAGAATCTCTGGAGTTTAATTCTAGAATTTGCATTTTAACAAACTCTAGAAACACCAAGGCTATCTTTGCTTTCTGAATTATGGGAGTCACTGACTCACAGGGACATTTTAAACTGGTTAACGTGCTATGTGAGTCATATCATTGTTTGGTCCTTAAACTGCTAATCTCAACTCCCACATCGCTGACCTGCTTTACTGGTTTTATACTGTTAGAACTCTACAGCTTTTATTATCTCTTGGAAAATGACAATTTCTCCCTTTGTTAAACTTTTTTGCTTTGGGTATTTTTCACCCTCTAATACTTTTAAAACTCAAATTTTATATTTCATAATCCAGCTAAGGTATTATCTCTTTTAGAAAGATCATCCAATGTTTTATAAGCTAATAGAAGCAATCACTCTTATAGTCTCTTGCAGCTATTATAGCTGCCTAGAGCTCTCATAGGGTATTACGATTTTTTTTTAATCTCCTCTCCTAAACTTCAAATCTCTTAAGTCTAGGATCTCTATTATACCCACCTTTTTAATAGATTAAAAATCTTGGTTCACTTTACATAGAAATTTCCTAGATGATAGTTTAAAAATGGAGTTTACTTTGTTATACATGCAGTATTTTTCTTCTTAAAGTTGGTTCTGACATTAAAACTGTCCATATAATAGACTTCTCTTAAAGTGCATATAACATGACATTTTCTTATTAGAAAGATAGTTGAGTTTTAATATTAACCAATTATAAATTGAATTAGAAAAAAATATGGAGAAACAAATCAAGATGTGCTAATAACATATTTTGCATTTGAGAAGAAATCTTCAATTTTAAATACATTTTTTTGTTATAAAATAGCAATAATCTTAAAGCTAGCAAGTGAAACTAATATGTTTGTTTATTCATCCATCTTTAAACATTCTAGTACAAAGTACTTTTAACTTCTCTTTATGGGGAAAATATGCCAATGTCTCAGCAGTTTAAATACAAGATTAGCACCTGCTTTAAGAATTTAGGAGGCATTAATTGACCTGAAAACATCTCAACATGAGCAGCAGGCATGGCACTATGCTTGCTTCAAAATCTCAGTCTTGTTGCCAACATTTACCTAATGTAAATATAGGAAAAACAAATTGAACAGTACTGTTGCTAGTGTACTAAAGCCATCTCATATTGAGCCAAATTCTCCCCAGAGCATGTCATTCCTTGGAACCCAGATAAGCATCCAGTGAGATGGATTAACACTTTGAAGTCACTAGGGTATCATCAAGACTTTTTTGTTGATGATACTGTGTCTTTGGTACCAGGGAAAATCTGGCTCATCTTGTTAGGAGCAGAAATAATGTAATTTAAGTGAGCTGCCAGAATAATTAGAGCAGGTGAACAGGAGACAGAAATAATGCCCTGAAGAGATGAAAGGAAATGCTTAGATTCTTTTTCACTTTATTTCAGTGCTAGTAAGTGCTATTGGTATCCATTTGCTTCTATGTCTCTGTCAATCCTGAGTAGCAAATTAGGCAATTGGGGAGACATTAACTCTTCCAAGCCTCTTGGAAACTGTTTAGTGCACTTCTGAGCTATGCTAATTGACATAGTTGTAAATGAAAACATCACAAAAATGTGATATTTATCTATACTGAATTAAAAATTTTAGACATTCACAGGAGAATGACTCATTGTTATCTTTTAGAAAGAAATACAATCCCAGATTCTTGTCTGTAATTATGTGAGAACAATGAGTCAATGGTTTCTTATATTGGAAGAATTTAGTCTAGGTATGTGCTAAGGATTTTTTCTACTTATGAGATAACTTTTAAAAACTTTAATAACTTCTAAATTAATAAGATAGAATTTTCTACAGTTGGTGTTTTTTCCTGGGGCCTTTGATCATAGCCTATTTGACCAATATTATTTTGAATAATTATTTGCACAATCATCTACTTCACAATATATAAACTAATAACTTCTTCCTAAACTTACTGTATGTCAAATCCTTGTTTCCTAAAGAAGATTGAGGTCCATCCTGGTGTTTGGCTCAGAGTGACTAGACAAAAAGGAGACATTTGAACAACGAATTTCAGGAAACAATTTTTAGAATAGTTTAACTATTTGGTACAAGTGGATAAATTATGCTGTGCATTTTTCAAAAGGCATGTAACTTTATAGTAAAAGATCAAACCTTAAAAAGTCTCTTTTAGATTTCTAGAGCTTCATACTGAAGAGTAAGACAAAAATGTAACTTAATTATTATACTGTGAAACATTTTCCCTAAAAGATCAAGAAAAATGTTAATCTGAGTAAATGAGAATGAATGGACTCAATAAAAATAAAGATCCATGAAACTTTGCATAAGAGTTATGCTGTAGTTGACAAAGTTGTTTCCAGTGAGGTTATGGGTTAGTAATTCTGATGACACCATATGTGTTTACTAAAACTGATTTGTAAAATAAATGAATGAAAGATGGTGGGAACCAGTTTTCTCATGGACAGAGTAGGATATGCCAGGTAATCAGCAGGTATAGTTGCATAATTTGATTTAAACTTGTGTTTAGTTGAGTATACAGATAGTTGAATATAGAAATAACTATTTATATGTGCAAAACAGTTCAACTTACCCTGCTTCCAAAAGGGGCTAGTAATTATAGTATGGAGTAGTAATGAGCACACATTATTTTCTAATGCCATTTTCTAACTAAAGGAACTACAGCTGTTTCAAGAAATGACTGACTGTAGAACAATATCAAAAAGTGTATGGAAGGTTCCTGAAATATCTTATAGTGCCAAATAATAATAAACTTTAAGACATAACAAACAAAATACACATAATGGTGATATACAAAAGCAGATTCATACCACTTGATAGAGCTTCCAAAGATCAAAGCTCGAACAGTCTGTTTAATAAAATCAAGTAATATTGGAAAACTCAAGTATAAAATAAATATTTTATTGTGATATAAAAGAAAAATTAAAAATAAATAAATAAATGGAGGAAGGAATGAAGGAAACAAAATAAATTCCCCATGAAAACAACTCCGAAAAACTCATATATTTTAGTATCAGGGAGAGAAAACTTAATTCTTCAAACTTCAACTGTGGGCTGCAGATATTGATTTTTTTTTGATAGAATCCAGTATTGAAAAGAGTGAAATAAACAAGAATTTTAATTTAGGGAAACCTTGTAAATACCATGTCAGCAAGAAAATAAAGGTCAACTTCAGAAGTTATAATTAATTCTGATAGAATATGCCTTTGGCAGTGTGACAAAAATGACAGTTTAATGTCTTCCAGCCCCAAACGCTTAACTCCAGTCTAGCAAGATAGACATCAGACAAATTACAGTTGAGTGTTGTCGTATCAAGTACTTGAGCAATGTTTGTCAAAACTGCTGAAGTCATCAAAATAAACATATACATCATTGCATAAATGTCCTCCTACTCCATTGTGCAGATCATTATTTTTGAATGTCAGTAAGTTTGTAGCCTGCTTCAAACAAATGCAGCTTTAATTCATTAAGAGATTCTGCAATTGTGTCAGAGGGAGGAAATGCCAACGCAGATAAATGATACATTTCGAAACTGACATTTCCTTTTTCGCCATGTCACTCGAACCACAACTTCTCTACAATATATGTTTCTTATGTCTCTTAAAACATTTTATCGGGAGGCTGAGGTAGGTGGAGCGTTGTGGGTTCGAGGCCGGCTTGGGCTACAACGCGAGCACAAGGCCGGCCTGAGCTACATAGTGCGACCCTGCCTCAAAAAAACCTGGGCCGGGAGTTTGGCTCAGTGGCTTAAGCGCCTGCCCTGGCAGGCGCGAGGTTGTGAGTTCAATCCCCGGTGCCGCAAAAAAAAAAAAAAAAAAAAAAAACATTTTATCTTATTTATTGTTTAGGACTTTCCATTTTTATGATTTTGACCGTGGGGATTTCTCATTCAAGATATTAATCTTCCAGTATTTTACAAGATAAAAATTTTGACCTTAGAGATTTTAATCTTTCAATATTTGAACACTTGAAATCACGCTTTTTTTGTGATTGTGGTTATCTTTCTGTAAATCTAAAAGTGTTTCAAAATATGTTTGAAAATTCAAGTAGGCCAAAAGCAACAGACCAAAGCGAATTCTGCTGACATGTATTGGTTGGGTCAGTTTATCCAACCAGACAATTTAGAATAAACATGGTGTCAAATACGAACCAATAATGCACTCTCTATCTCTCTCTATATATATGGTAAATATATATGTGGTTTATATTTATATACGATATATATATATTTATATATGCATCTATGGTACATATGAAAATATTTTCTCTATACCAAAATTTAATTTTCTGAATATTCATGATTTTTTTGATCCTTTCTCTAGTTTAAAAATTAAATGATTTTAAAGACATTTATTTTAGAAACTTTATTTTAAATTTTCAAATTCAGGTAGATTTTTTTTTTTTTTTTTTTTGCTGCACCAAGGATTGAACTCACAACCTCACACCTGCCTGATAGGCGCGTCAGCCACTGAACCAAACTCCTGGCCCTGATTTTTTTGCGGCAGGGACGCACTGTGTAGCGCAGGCCGGCCTTGCGCTAGCTCAAGTTGTAGCCCAAGCCGACCTGGAACTGGCAACGCTCCGCCTCCCTCAGCCCCACGAGTGCTGGGATTAAAGGCATCCGCCAACATGCCCAGCTCAGGTAAATTCTTATGTATGAGAAAAAGTCTACTTTCTAGATTTATATGTTTCATTGTGTAGTTTTCATTTTGTTTCTTTGTTTTTGTGGAAAGCAGAAAATTACCACGTGGTTACACAATGAAACAGTTAATACCAATTAAGTTCTGTTATTTTGATTTGGCAAGCAGTGTATTTTCACAGCTTATTTCAGTTCTGTTGTGACATTATGGTAGCCACTGCTGATTTCCTGTTGTCTTGTTTTGAAGTCCTGTGTTGTTTTTATTGTTCCGTTGTGATCTGCTTTGTTGTGTTTTGTTTTATTTTATTCTAAGATAAAAAATAAGAAGAAGAGGAATGCATAGTTCATAGGACTGGAAATGCGAACTGAGTCTGAAATGAACAATCTTATTTCTTAAAAATTTTCTCCTTAAAAAATTTCTGTGTAGCTGAAATAATGTCACATCAGATGACTTTATAGCTACAATTTCTTCAAAAAAAATTCCATGTAGAAATTAATGTCTATTAAAGCAGAAGTAATGCAAATGTGCTATTATAGATAATTGCTATATAAATAATTAAAACTCAGTAGTGACTAAGTTTTTAGTACATAGAGCAATAATATATTTTCAGCCCTCCAGAGAGGCATGTTTTGCAATTGACATTATTCAAAATTTGCCAGTATATGGGAGGAAAGTCTTTTTAAAATTGCCTGTGTTTGTAGAAACAAACCATCTTCATTAGAAGAAAGATCACTATTTACAGTTTCATTAGGCACTGTCTATTTAGTTTCTAATTTTAAATACTTTTGTTTAATTTTCATAGATGCAATGCAGCTACTTTTTGCTTGATCCTGGGGTAGAATACTACCAATGGCTAGCATTTTGCATGCCGTTGATATATATGTTTGTTTTTCTCACTTGTTTGAGAGATTGAAGAAGTGCATATTTTTTAAATTTGGGACTGAGGGTTGAACCCAGGACCTTTTCTCAAAAAACATTTCTAGCCCTTTTTTCTTCATTTTTAATTCTGTGACAGATTTCACTAAGTTATACTAATTCTGTACTTGAGGATTAATTCTATTGTGTGCTATTTTTTTGGCATGTTCTGTATATTTGTTGGCTGAAAACAATGTAATTAAAGCTAATTAAAAATAAATATTTTTAACAAGCTAACAATGTACTTTGCTTCTTTTCAATATGCAGTTTTCATGTAAGACTGTAATATGAAAATTGTTTTTATCTATTATAAGTTATATAAGGAACAACAGTAGTATTGAATATTTTTTCTTACCAAATGCACAGAACCAGTATGGTTAAAAATTAATTGAAATTAAAATTAAATTACTAAGAATAAATTTTAGGTGAAAATAGCTTACATAACCTACTTCTCCCAGATAAAAGTTTGCAAAATGTTCTTCACTGTTCATCAGATTTATTAATCATCACAAAATTTTAACCTAAGAACTATGTTCTTCAGCATGTCATTACTTTTGAACCAGTTTTTATTTTGACTTGCTTATATCCTATCAATTTTTATCTAACCTAATCGATTTTTCATCTAGGTTTTCATTGTTTAACTGGCATCTCTTCTTTGTAAGCATACCAGTCAGATGTTATCAGGTACTGTTCTAACAGCCTATTTTTAAATTAATTACTTGTTAATATATCCAAATACAGTGACACTCAGAAGTACTGAAGGTTCAGATGAATTTTAAAAGGACACAATTCATCACTTAACTTATATTTTTCAAAAAAATGTTTTGAAATTAGAAAAGCATCATTGTTCAAACTTAGAACTACAACAGAAATAGGTACATTGATTCAATAAATATTTCAGGGCATGTCCCTACCAAATATGCATGTAGTATTTCAGAATAATCAAGAGAGTTGTTTACTTTTATCTTCAGGAAGCTTTCAGAATTTACAAAAAAAAAATGGACATTGACATGGGGACAATGAAATAAACTATTTTGTAAAAATATTGAAATAAGCTGGCAAAGGATTCCATCTCACAGCATCATGAGTACTTTTGAAGAGGTAATAAAACTGGAATTCAGTCTTAAAAATGATTCAGACATAAGAAAAAGAGCTGTTTTAAAATGTCATACTGCATTTGCATAACTTCAGTTTTGCACTGAAATTCATATTGGTGTGGTACACTTAGTCCCTGTTATGTAATATACTAGACCAAGAAAATTAGGAGATTTCTTAACTGTTTACATTAAATGGCTGTGAGCTTAGGTGAATCACCAAACTAATTTGTTTCTCTCTTTCTTAACCTATAAACTAAGGACACTAAATTAAACTCCAAAATTCTAAATAGCTCCACGTTAGATGTTTACTGTTAGTGCATTTGATAAGTCTGAATTAGCCTAGGAATGTTTGGTTGATATTTCTAGAATCATCAGAAGGAAAAATTTATACAGGCGATGAAACTCCATTTTATCTTGTTTCCTGAATAAAATAATTTTGCCAAAATTAGAAACAAAATGAGTAATTATAGGCCAGAATGTGAACTGGAGTATCAACACGTTAATGGGCAGTCCAGGTGTACTTTGCCTGAAAAGGTCAGTAACTTGCTTTTTAATTGAGTTGGAAAAGGTAAGATTTTAGATCAAATATATAAAATTGGTTACATTCAGGACCATAAATTTCTTTCCACCCCTTCCGGTTTTTTTATTTTTTATTTTTTATTTTTTGTGCCTAAGGAATTATACCTCAAGCAAAAAATCTTGAGAATATCAGTATTCAACATATAGGTAAACAGACGTTTTCTAGGGTCCTACTGGTTTTTTTGTGTCCATTCTCCATCCTACCAAACACTTTAAAAATGGCAACAGCTATGCTTGGAATTTGAATGTCTCACCCTGAGTAAATGGTAAATGTGTTTGAAGACTGTTCTTTCAGGAATTTGTGAAATAAACCTAAAATGTTATTCTAAAGAAGATATCTATGCCTATATCTGGCAAGAAAGTTTACAAATTTAAAATATACATGAAAAACACTAAAGAGAAAACCAAAATATATTACTAACAAACGGAATTAAGAATTGATAAACCAAAATGCTGACTCCAAAAATATATGTGGAATAAATCTTACAAGAGCTAAAATACAACTAAAAATAAATGAATGAGTAACAAATAACAGAGAAATACATCAGAGAAAGACAGACATTAGTATTACAGTGGAAATTTGAAGGAGATAATTAAAAATTCTTTTACATCAATCTTTAAAAAAGATTAAATACAAAGAAAAGATATGTGAACAAACATTTGAAAATGATTTGAAATTAAAGAAAGCTGATTATCCTAAAAATTCAAAAGTTAGTAGAATAGCAAACAGGACAAATAAATGCTTATACAACTGAGAACATTTCACTACAGCATAGTATTATATAAGGAAAAAAAAAATTAAAAAAAATTCCTGGAAAAATGCAGCTAACCTACAAAAGAATTAAGTTTAGACTGATGAATGATGTAAATATGATCAAAGAAGAGTGGCAGAAGACCTTGAAGTGTAATCTTTAAACTGTCAAATGATCTAAAACTCGAACTTACACTTTAAGTCCTGTAAAAGTCTCATTAATTGAAGGGAAAATTTTTCTGAGAAATACAAAGTCTCAGAATGTTTAAGTGTTTATCTACTTTGAAAATTCTGATATGGGATAATTATATAATTATCATGCAAACTCCATGACATTTCTTAGGCTTTGTTTCCCTCCCTCCTTCTCTTTCTGCCTGAAGTGGTCAGGTAAACACACAACGTGATGGTAACTATCTATAAACCCTGAATTGGGGTCATTGTGCAGCTAATTATCAACTTTTTAAGTTCAGTGAGAAAGAACATTCATACAAAGTGCGAATTATTGAATTTCTTTTATACAGATAGACTGCAAGGAAAACACAAGCCTAAGATTCCAAGAACTGGACACTGAGTGCATGTAACTGCTAAATAAAATGTTCAGTGTACATGGTCCACACACATTACAGATGAAAAACCTTGGAAAGTTGGCTGCCCTGTATTTGAATCCCCAGATGTCACATGAAATGTTCTATTAAAGTGCTCAAGGATGTCCTTTTTCTAGAACACTGGAACAGAATTCAGGCTTCTGTAGTCCATATCTCAAAAGATTGTCTTCTTCATATATTCTGGAGTTATTATTGAGAACTACAAAGCACAAAGGAGGGGCCCTGCTCAGTGACCCCAAGTGGCAGGGGAGCCACCTGTGCTGGGGCCATGAGTCAGAGGCCAGCACACCAAGCTCCACTGAGCCATGTGACCTCCACACCTTGCTCAGAATCTGGTAGTTCCCCACGCAGTGACCCCAAGCAGCTGGAGATCTTTGATGCACCATGTGTCATGAGATAAAGGCCTGCATAAGGTACTCCATCTAGCTGTTCAGCCTTGGTACAGCACTCAGAAACTGGTAGAGTCCCACCCAGAAACCTCAAGCAGCCAGGGAACTTTGGAGTGTCACATGGGGTAGGCTGAAGGCCCGCCCAGCATATTCCCCACATTTGAGGAGCCTTCAAGTGACACTTGGGACCTGGTAAGGCCTGACTAACATCCACCCTCAACCAGGGAAACTCGCTGCAGTAGAGACAGATATTCTCAACCCAGGAAGCAACTAAGACATTACATTCAGCTTCTCCAGGGGAATACAGGAAAATGACAAAATGAAAGAGCAAAATGCAATCTTAAACCTCCAGCCCATCCCAAACAAGCCTAAGAGATATGGACATACAGAAAAGTGTAAGTCATGCACTTGAAACTTCTGAAATGATAGCAACTGAGGTAAAGAAACAACTCCATGAAGCTGTAAAGGAACTCAGATCAGAAATAAACTCCCAGGCAAAAGAAGAAGTGATAAACATAATAAAAGACATGCTGAACACATCTAAAGAAGACATAGTTTAAAAAAATTGAGGAGCACTGCAAAAGGATGAAAACCTTAAATGAACAATATAAGACAGAAACGGAATGCATGTAACATATTCAAAGAGATATCCAGGAAATCAAAAATTCCATCAAAAGCTGGCAAAACCACCTCAAAGAATGTGAAGATAGACTTTCAGACTTTGAAGACAAGATTGCAGCTAGTGAATAGGAAAGGAAAGGTCTTTTAAAAATAACAAGGAATGAGTAAGCAACAATTCAACAGTTGCAAAATGATGCAAAGAAAAACAATATAATACTGATAGGTACGAATGAAAAAGGTGACAACACAAATGATAGCAAAAGTCTATTTACAGAATAGATAAAAATCTCCCAAACATGGGAAAGGAAACTGACATACAGATAAGTGAAGCACATAGAACTCCAATTAGTCATAACCAAATTAAATCTTCACCCAGACATATATCAACATCCCAGAAATTCAACATTAGAACAAAATATTGAAAACTGTTAGAGAAAAGACACAGATCACCCATAAAAAAAAGCCCATCAGAATCACAGCAGACTTCTTCACACAAACAATGAAATCAAGAAGAGCATGAAGTATTTCAAATCCTAAAGGAAAATGACTTGAAATCCAGATTGATTTACCCTGCAAAACTGTCCTTCAAAATTGATGGAAAAATAAGACTATTCCATGACAAAGAAGAGCTGAAGGACTTCATGACCACCAAATCAACCCTTCAAAGAATATTGAAAGATATTCTAGATAGACATAAAAATAACTATGACTTCAAGAACACCAACAGAAAAAAAACTATTAGGCAAGGTAAACAATTAAACAGAGGGGAAAGGTAAAGAGCCAACAGCAGAAAGATATTATGACCAAAATAAGCCAGTATATGTCAGTTATAACCATTAATGTAAATGGTCTCAATTTACCAATTAAAAGAAACAGACTGGCAAAATAGATGAAGAAACAACATCCCACCATATGCTGTACACAAGAAACTCATCTAAACCAAAAGGAAATTCATAGACTGAAAGTTAAAAGCTGGAAAACAATTCTTCATGCAACAGGAACTCCCCTCCCCCCCAAAAAAAGCAGGGATAGTTATTCGGTTTGCAGACAATGTGAACTTTAAATCAATAATGATCAAAAGAGATAAAGAACATCACTACATATTAGTTAGGGGAAAACTTCAAGATGAAGAAATAATAATCTTAAATATATATGCACCAAATATGAGAGCACACAGCTATATAAAACAAATAGTACTAGAAATGAAAATTCAAATAATAACACAATTATGACAGGAGACCTTAACATCCCATTGACACAAATAAACAGATCAACTAGGCAGAAAACCAACAAAGAAATAAAAGAACTTATTCAAACTTGTGAACAAATGGACCTAGTAGACATGTACACAGTATTCCACCCACTAACATCAGTATATACATTCTTCTCAGTTTCACATGGGACATTCTCTAAAATAGACCATACATTAGCCTACAGAACCTGCAGAAGAATCAAAATTATGTCATGCATATTATCTGATCATGCTATGAAGCTAGAAATTAATAACAAAATTTCATATGCTAGTTCATAGGACATGCAAAAGAATCAAAATTATCCCATGCATATTATCTGACCATAGTGCTATTAAACAAGAAATTAATGACAAAAGAAACTGTAAAAACTCCATAAACACTTGGAAATGAAAAAATATACTCCTGAAAAATCAATGAGTCACAGTGGAAATTAAAGAAGTAGTTAAAAATTATCTACAAGCAAATGAAAATAGAAATAGAAATTACTGGAATC
Source organism: Dasyprocta punctata (assembly GCA_004363535.1). Lineage (NCBI taxonomy): Eukaryota > Metazoa > Chordata > Mammalia > Rodentia > Dasyproctidae > Dasyprocta > Dasyprocta punctata. The sequence goes on along the minus strand of RJWM01011793.1, from coordinate 35,138 downwards.
TGTGGGGCACAATAAAAACAGTCCTCAGAGGGAAATTTATTGTGGTGAATTCTCACATCAGGAAAACAGAATTAACACAAATAAACAAACTGATACTACACCTCAGGCATGTAGAAAAAGAAGAGAAGTCAAGCCCAAATCCAAAAGAAGGAAGGAAATTATAAAGATGAGAGCAGAAATTAATGCAATAGAGACTAAGAAAACAATGCAAAGAATTAATGAATCAAAGATTTGGTTCTTTGAAAGAATGAATAAAATTGACAAGTCCCTAGTCAAAAAAAGGAAAGAAAAAACTCAAATTCATGCAATCAGGAATGAAAAGGGCAAAATCACTACAGACCATGTGGAAATACAGAAGATCATTAATACTGCTTCAAAAACCTTTACTCCCATAGGTTGGATAACACAGAATAAATGGATAGATTCCTAGAAACATATGAATTACCAAAACTGGATCAAGAAGATGTAAAACTGCTGAATAACCCAATTTTAATTAATGAAATTGAAAATGTAATTAGAACCTTACCAACAAAAAAAGTCAATGTTCTGATGGATTCATTACTGAATTCTACAAGAAATTTAGGGAAGACCATACACTAGCCTACAGAACCTGTGAAAGAATCAAAATTATGCCATGCATTTTATCTGATCATGCTATGAAGCTAGAAATTAATAACAAAATTTCATATGCTAGCCCATAGGACATACAAAAGAATCAAAATTATCCCATGCATATTATCTGACCATAGTGCTATTAAACAGGAAATTAATGACAAAAGAAACTGTAAAAACTCCATAAACACTTGGAAATTAAAAAATACACTCCTGAAAAATCAGTGAGTCACAGAGGAAATTAAAGAAGTAGTTAAAAATTTAATGCCAACACTCCTCAAACTCTTCAATGAAATTGAAAAGGAAGCAGTTCTAACTCATTCCTGGAAGCAAGTATTACCCTAATACCAAAACCAGAGATAGTCCTAACCTAAAAGAGAATTACAGGCCAATCTCCCTAATGAACATAGATGCAAAAATTCTCAATAAAATACTGGCAAACAGAATGCATCAAGTCTTCAAGAAAATCACACACCACCACCAAGTAGGATTCACCCCAGGAATGCAGGGATCAATCAGCATACACAAATCAATAATTACAATACACCATATCAATAGAGTCAAAGATAAGAATCACATGATTATTTCAATAGACGCAGAAAACACTTTTGGTAAAGTCCAATACTCATTCATGATAAGAAACCTACAGAAAATTGGAATAGACAGTCTTTACCTCAATCTGATAAAAGTCATCTATGGCAAACCAAAAGCCAGCATAATATTAAATGGTCAAAAACTGAGAGCTTTCACTGTAAAATCAAGAACAAGACAAGGCTGTCCATTGTCACCACTCCTATTCAACATAGTGCTGGAAATATTAGCCAGAACAATTACATAAGAGAGAGAAATAAAAGGAATAAGGATAGGAAAAAAAGAAGTTAAATTATCATTATTTGCTGATGACATGATACTCTACATAGAAGACCCCAATTACTCTATTGAAAGACTTCTAGATGCAATAATAAAATTCAGTAATGTAGTTGGATACAAAGTCAATACACAAAAATCAATAGCATTCCTGTACACAAACAATATGCTCACTGAGAGAGAAATAAGAGAAGCCACACCCTTCACAATAACATCAAAAAAAAATGAAATACTTAGGAATCAATCTAACAAAGGAAGTAAAATGTTTATTTCGTGAAAATTACAATACTCTAAAAAAAGTAATTGAAGAGGAGCTCAGCAAACGGAAAGACATTCCTTGTTCATGGATAGGAAGAATAAACATTGTGAAAATGACCATTCTCCCAAAATTGTTACACAGATGTAATGCAATTCCAATCAAAATACGATTAACACACCTCACAGATCTAGAAAAATCATTCCTAAATTCATCACAAACCATAAGAGACCTAGAATAGCAAAGGCAATTCTGGGCAACAAAGGCAAGGCAGGAGGCATCACAATCCTTGACTTAAAGCTATACTACAAAGCTACTGTGATAAAGTTAGCATGGTACTAGAATAAAACCAGACCTGAAGATAAATGCAATAGATTAGAAGATACAACCACAACCACAAACACACTCAACCACCTTGTCTTTGACAAAGGGGTCACACATGTTCACTGAAAGAAAGCCTCTTTAATAAGTGGTGCCGAAAAACTGGCTTTCCGTATGCTGAAAATTAAAACTAGACCCGTGCCTATCACCATGCACTAAAATAAAGTCAAAATGGGTCAAAGATCTAAATATTAAAACAGAAATACAAAATCTGCTGGAAGAAAAAGTAGGTAGAAATCTCGAAGATATAGGGGTAGGCAGAGAATTCATGAACAAAAATCAAACTTCATGGGAAATACTTCCCAGAATCAATAACTGGGATCTTGTCTTCTTAAAATGTTTTTTTCCATGTGAAAAGGAATCTCCAACAGAGTGAAAATAAAACCCATGAATTGGGAAAAAATCTTAGTCAACTGTCCCTCAGACAAAGGACTTTTATCTAGAACATATAAAGTATTAAAAACAAAAATCAGTTCCCCAAATTCGAAGACCCAATCCAAAAATGGGCATCTGAGATGAATATACATTTCTCAGCTGAAGAAATACAAATGGCAAATAAATACATGAAAAAATATTCAGCATCATTGGTCATTAGAGCAATGCAAATTAAATGCTATGATTCCACTTCATTCCAAAAAGAATGACCAGGATCAAGAAAACAATCAATAACAAGTGTTGGAGACGCTGTAGGGGAAAAGATACTCTTCTGCACTGTTGGTGCGAGTGTAGACTGGTGCAACCACTATGGAAATCAGTCTGGAGTTTCCTCAAAAAGCTGGGATTGGAAGTCTCATTTAATTCAGCTATTACACTTCTGGGCATATTCCCAGAATTAAAAACATCATACCGCAGTGATATATGTACAGCCATGTTTATAGCAGCACAATTTATAATAGCTCAATACTGGAAACAACCCAAGTGCCCATCAATCAAAGAATGGATTAAAAAGTTAGGGTATTTTTATAGAATGGAATACTATACAGCTAAAAAGAAAAATCACATTGAGACTTTTATAGATAAATGGACATGACTTGAGACCATACTCTAAGTCAAATAAATCAAACTCACATGTGTAAATATCATATTGCCTCCCTATGAGCTGAAAGAGTAATAAGATACAAAATATTCAATAAATATTGTGAAAGGATAAGAAACTGCTCAAAGGGGAAAAAATAACTCATGGAAAAGGAGAAAAAAAGGAAGGAAAAGAAAAGTATAAATTTGTACATAAACACTTAAAGCTAAGACGATTGTATTACTAATTCTATTAGTTCTTGGAAAAAATAATATTCATAGGATTAGACCAATTATGAATGTTTATATCTGGTAATCTGAGTAACTCTTTTGAAGATAACTATGCAAAATAACAACCTTAGTGATGCTCCTATGACCTTGTTTTGAAAGCCTATATTGCTAATGTTTTGGGTTCTTTGTTATTGCTATTTATTTGTATCTTTTGTTTCTTGTTTTTCTTGTATTTTGTTTTGTTTTGTTTTTCCCTGTAATACAGAAATGGTGGATGTACATGTGTAGGTTTATACATGCCTAGAACTTCTCCTAAAGTGTTTACAAGAACTGATTTTATTACATGGGATGGTGTGAACAGCTACTTTGAAGAAAATGAGACATTATGGTAGCCATTGATGATTTTCTATCATCTTGTTTTGAAGTCCAATAATGCTTTTATTCTTTGTTTTGATTTGTTTTAGTCAGTTTTGCATTATTTGATTTCAAGATGTGTGAAGGTATGGACAGTTATTTTGAAGAAAACAAGAGACATTATGGTAGCCATAGTTGATTTTCCTATCATCTGGCTTTGAAGACCTGAAATGCTTTCATTCTTTTGTTTTGATTTGTTTTGTACTATTTTGTTTTATTTAAATGTGTTATAATATGGAGAACTATTTTGAAGAAAACAGGAGACATTGTGATAGCCACTATTGATTTCATGTCATCTTGTTTTGAAATTCTGTGTTGCTTGCATTGTTTTGTTCTGATCTGCTTTATTCTGCTTTGCTCTGTTATGTTTTATTCTAAAATAAAAAAAATTTAAAAATGAAACAAAGGATAACTGACTTTGTCTAAGGCCACTCACAAAATAGTCCTACATAAGCCAAGACAATAAACATCAGAATGCATCCTACAAGGTTGAGATCTTGATATTGTTCTTCTCCAGAAATAGAACATATTTCAGTTTTTTATGCTACATTCTATGACATTTGGTTTTATGGAATATTGAATTTAGACAATCTCCAAAATAAAATTCTTGATATTTAACTCAAAACTGTTTAAGGTCTTTCATTAGTGAATGGTGTTAAAATCTACCCAGATAGCAAAATCAGGAATATTAGTCTTGTTTCACTCTATTCTCTGATTCTTCTAACAAATTTAGTAGCAAATTTTGTCCTTCCTCACTCTGCAATGCATTTTGATTCATTCTATTTCTTTCCTGTGATACCACTCTTATCAAAAGCACAATCAATACTTGGACTTTGGCCATATACCCTTGACTGCTATCCCCCAGAGGCTTCTTAATACATTCTGTGCCATAAAGTCTTTTTTAAAATGTAATTTACATCATGTTGGTCTCCTTCTTAAAATCCTGTAATAGCTTTCCATTAGTTTTTGAATACTGTCCAAAATCTTTTACATGACCCAGTGACCCAGTTCTAGCTTCTCTTTCCAGCTTCATCTCTTGTGGTTGCTCTTTGTCACTCAGCTACCGTCACAGTATTCTCTATCAGTTTCTAGAACATTCCAACTCATATCTCATACCAAGTCATGGCAGTATTACTCCCTTCACCTATGATACTCTTCTAGACTTTTGCCTGTTTTCTTATTAACTTTTGGAGATATCTACCTAAATAATTCCACAACATCAAAGTTAGGTTTTACAGTATCTCTGATTCAAGTCTTGTTTCCTTATTAATAAAATTGACCACTGAACCATCCAGGTGAAGTTTGTTTGTTTGTTTGAGACAGGGCTTGCTATGTAGCCCAGGATGGTCTCCCACTCACAGCGATCCTCCTGCCTCACACTCCTTAGTGCTGGGATAACGTGTGTGCACCATCATGTCTGGCTTTTTAGGTTCCTGTTTGTATTTTTTAGTTTGATATTTTACTTGACACATGTTGTTCTCTCTCAACAGAACATGAATAGACAAAGACATGTGTCTACTTTTTTGTCCATTATAAATGAGTATTTATTAAGTATTATGTTTTTTGGTAGAAAGTGTAAATTTAAATTATTAACTACAATAATTATAGAAAATACTGCTTCATGGATGTTAGCCAATGGTTAGTGAATTATGAAACACTTGCCTTACTAATCTATTTATGAAGAATTTAAAAAGTGTCTCAAGATAAATGATAATGAACCTATGACTTACTAAAATTTATAAGGTGTATCAAAATCAGTAATGAGAGGGAAATTCATATCATTGAACACTGACACTTAAAAAATGAAGGTCAAATAAACAACGGAAAACTATACTTCAAGGAATTAGAAAAATTACAAACCAGGACCAAATCTGTCCAACAGGCAGAAATACAAAATAATAGAGCAAAACTAAAACTAATGTCAGAAAAACAATAGGAAAGTATTTACAAAACTGAGGCATTCTTTTGAACAAAGTAAAAGCAACAAATGCTTAACAAGAGAAAATGCGTTAAGAAAGTTCAAACAAAAAAATGAGAAATGAAAGAGCATACATTACAAGCAACTAAGAAACAAAAAGGATCATAAGGAGCTATCAAAAACATTGCACTTTAGCAATGTAGAACATGTATGTAGGAAAACATATTCCTAGGAATATATGTTATACCAAATTGAATCAAGAAGAATTAAAGAGCCTGAACAGGTCAATAACAAATAATGATATTGAAATATTGATCAAAAACTCCCAAAAAAGTCCAGGATAACTACAAAAATTAGTTCTGTCAAGTACACAAAGAAGAAGAAATGCTAATAGTTACAAAACTCAGGCAAATGGAATACGAAGGAAAACAATGATAAACTCTCTAATTGTGGTACATATTTTCCTCACTATGGTTTGAATGTGCTAAATTTCCTGTGTTGCAAACTTACTTCATAGTTCACTTGTTGATGCTATTTGGAGGTAGAGTTGTTGGGAGATCATTAGGATTATATAAGGTAATCTTTTTTTTTTTTTTTTTTTTTCAGTGTGATACCGGGGATCAAACTCACAGCCCCGCGCCTGCCAGACAGGTGCTTAAGCCACTGAGCCAAACTCCTGGCCCTAGTTTTTTGAGGAAGGGTCACACTATGTAGCTCAGGCCGGCCTTGTGCTTAAATAAGGTAATCTTGATGGAGTCTACATGTTAGAGACTCCAAGATGGAACTGATGACTTTGTAAGAAAAGTAAGAAAAGATTAAAGTGCCATAAATTTGCTCTTTCTCAGCACATGATGCCCTTTTCTGCATCTTGACCCAGCAGGAAGGGGCTTACCAAGTCCTAGGGAGATATGGCCACCAAGTCTTGAAAATTTCAACCTCTAGAAGCATAGTTAAATAAACCTCTATTTCTTGCTACCTAGCCAGCTCAGGTATTCTGTTATAGAAATAGAAAATGGATTATGACAATCCTGATACCAAAGCTAGAATATCTCTACATGAAAACCAAATAAGATCAATAACCCTTATGAACTTTACTGTAAAAATCTTCAAGATAGCATAATTAAACTGAATTAAATGATGTATCTTGGAACCACACAAAACATCTGTTTTAGTTACTTTTTACTCATTGCCGAGACAAAACACCTGACCCCCAAAATTAGGGAAGGAAAGGTTTATTCTTACAGTTTCTTGGGAGTTTCAGTCCTACTTAGTTGGCTCCAAGTCAGCATGGCATGGAAGGGCTGCTGTTAATGGTGGCTGCAAGCCTTAAGGCATGCTGGTAAGACAGAGTGAGAGAGCATGCTAGAGAGAAGGCAGAAGCACAAGAGGAACAACTGCCTTTCCTTACACTGTATCTCAGCTCCACCCCTGGGCATGTGCAGTGCTCACATTGCCATTCCCAGCGCTAGAGAACAAACTGAACACAAGCACTAGACTCAGCCCCACCAAAAGTATGAGGAATTGGGGGGACATAGCATACCCAATACAATATTCAAAAGACATTGATCTCTGGCATTCAAGGACAGTTCAACACACACATGCCAGTAAATGGAGTACACCACTTTAATAAAATAAAATGGAAAATATACATGACCTACTCAATAGATATGTCTTAGTTACTTTTCTCACATTGCTGAGACAAAATACCTGATGCCCAAAATTTAGGAAGGAATGTTTTATTTAGCTCCACAGTTCATGGAGGTTTCAGTCCATATTTGGCTGGCTCTAAGGCAGAATGGCAGATGGCAGAGGGCAACAGTTCATGGTGTCAGAAGACAGCAAAAGCAGCAAGAACAAAAAGGGATGAGCAAGAGAGAAGACTCTCTTTCCCTTATATTGTATGTAGGCTGTCCACCCTGGGAAGGGTGCTATGGTGCGTGTAGCACTCATATCCGTTATTACAGCACTTGATAATGAATGAACCACAAACACTAGATTCAGCCACCTCTGAAAAGCATGCCACCATGATAGCACGAGACTTTGGGGGAACATCTAGACACAAACCATAACATTCCACCCCTGTGCCCCACAAAGACTCATGCACATTCATTTGCAAAAGACATTTTAGTCTACCTCTAAGAGTTGCAAAAAGTCCTAAAAGTATCAACATTGCTAAGAAGTCCAAGTCCTGAGACTCTTCCAGGATCTAAGGCAGACTCTTAACTGTGAGACCCTGAACAAATTAAAAGTTAAACACTTCCAATATTCAACAGCACAATATAAACATTACCATTCCAAAGGGTCGAAACAGTAGGGTACAAAGGAATGGGATCCAAGCAAGTCCAACATCCAGAAGGGCAAACATTAAGTCCTATAGCTACATATGAAACATCCAAAACAGTCTGTGAGCTCCAAAACACTTGTGTGACTCTACCCCTGTGGCATCTCCAGTGGTTACAGCTCTTGTGGTTGGGCCCACTTTGCCCTCTTCTTGCAGGTTTCATGAGACAATCCATGTTCCTGGCTTCACCAAACTTCTGGGATCTGCATTGTACCTTTGGCTTCAACCTCACCGCTTCACACATTTTCTGCACAGGAGCACATTACTGGGGACGCCAGGCTTTCTTCTGAAATATGGGTGAAAGTCTTTTTAACCTCAGAACTCTTGCCTTCTGTATGTGCCTAAAACCAGTACCTTTTGGATAATGCCAAGATCTACTGCCAGCTGGAGCAGTAGCCAGACCTTGACTGTACAGGTTGAGTGATTGAATCACTGGGAACTCTGATTCCAATTCCAAGTAACAAATTCTCTAGGCCACTGCCATTTTAGAATGGCCATTTTGGTGCGGCCACTGCCACCATTCTGGAACATGATGTGGCTTCTGCCATTTTGGAACACAGTGCTCTGTGACTTTCTCCCCAAACAAAGTCTTTCACTTATGCAGTTTTGAGACTGCAAAGGGTGGAAACAAACTGATTCTTGTGATGCCATCAGGCCATCTTTTCTGCTCTCCTATTCCTTCTCAGCAGCTGAGATCTCCTCAGTTCTATCTTTGCAGTTGATAGCTTTACAGGAACTTCCTTTCTGGCCAGACTCACAACCTTTTAAATCATCCTTCTTGACTCTTTTCTCTTCATTCTCAATATAAATCTGGCTTAAAACCCTTAACAGTAGTCATGCCACAGCCTCAATATAGGAATTCCCTGAAATTTCTTCTGCCAGATTACTTAGTGCACCTCCCTTAATATTAGTCTCAGGCAAAGTATTTGGACCTTAGTAAAATGCAGACAAACTTTTTGCCCAGCCATAGCACACATCATCTGGACTCTAGCAACCAACACAGTCCTTCTTCCCAGAAGAAATCTCCTGAGCCTGGTCTTCACTGGCAGGATTTCTATCAGCCTTTTTGTCTTTTGAGCTCTGCCCAGAATCAACTGTGCTCTTTCAGGCAACATCTCAGAACCTTTCAAAATTCTTCCCACAAGCTATTCTCAAAGGCTCTTGAACCACATTACCAGATATGCTCACAGCTATGACCCCATTTCTCTGGTACCAAAATGTCTTGGTTACTTTTCTCTCATTCCTAAGACAAAATACATGATGCACAAAATTAAGGAAAGAAAGGTTTATTTACCTCACAGTTTGTTTAGGTTTCAGTTGTAAAAACATTTGACAAACTGAAAGTCTAGTCATGATAAAAAAAAAATCTCTCAAACAAGAGGTATATTAGAATGCATACTCCTGCAAGGAAGATCATATGCAAAAAGTAGAGCTAACATTATCAACAGAAAAGAACTGACACCTTTTCCTTTGAGACTTGATATATCTACTCTTTCCACCTTTATTGCATATAGTACTTAAATTCCTAAAGATAGAGATAAAAAATAAGACATAGAATTTGAAAAAAAAAAGAATTAAAACTATCTGTGATTGCAGACAGCATGATTATGATTGTGGAAATACCCTAAATACTCAAAAACTAAGAACTAACAAATTCAAAACACGTGCAGAATAAAAATATCAGTCGTGTCTCTGCACACAAAATGCAAGCTATTGTAAAATAAAATTAAAACTGGAAGAACATATTAAATGGTACCAAATAAACTTAGAAATCAGTTTAAACAATAAGGGTAAGGACTTGTACATAATACTTTATCAAATATCAATGAAGAAAATTAAATGTGGAAAGACATTACATTCTGTGGGAAAGGACTGAAAAAAAAATTTTTTTTTGTCTTTTTGAGACAGGGTCTCACTGTGCAGTTCAGGCTGGTCTTGAGCTCATTTTGTAGACCAGACTGGTTTGGAACTCTCAATGATCCTCCTGCATCAGCCTCTCGAGTACTGGGATTACAAGTGTGAGCCACTACACCTGGCTAGGATTGAAAAATATTAATATGGCTAAAGTAGTCTTATGCCAACAGTGATTTATAGATTCAATGCAGTCCCTATCGCAATCCTAATGACATTCTTTGCAAATAGAGAAAAGAAAATATTAAAAAGCCAGACCTTAACTCATCAAACCATTCATTCTTTTCTTTTCTTTTTTCTTTTCTTTTCCTTTCCTTTCCTTTCCTTTCCATTCCTTTCCTTTGTATTCCTTTCATTTCCTTTCTTTTTCTTTTTCTTTTTCTTTCTTTTTCTTTTTCTTTTTCTTTTTCTTTTCTCTTCTCTTCTCTTCTTTCTCTTTTTTTCTTTTCTTTACTAATGGCAGTGGGAACCCAGGGCATTCTACTACTGAACTTCATCATCAGTCTCTTTGCCTTTATTTTGAGTCATAGTCTACTAAATTGCTCAGGCTGCCTTAGCACTAGTGATCCCCTTGCCTTAGCCTCCCTAGTGATTAGGATTAGTAGCATGCACCATTTTGCCCAACTCAAAGTAATCTTGGGTAAGAAGACCAAATCTAGAGTCATCACATTTTCTGATATAAAAATATATTCCAAATATATAGAAATAAAAGTAGCATTGTACTCATTTCAAATGAAAATACAGACCACTGGAACAGAACAGAAATCCTAGAAGCAAATCTATGCATTTTTAGTCACAGATCTTCAGTTAAGAGTGCGAGGAACATTAAGTAAAAGAATAATAGTAATATGGTGGGTAAGCTTGAATTTGTAAATTTGATTGGCATGGCAGCCACCCAGTGGACTGGTGGAACACAATTCTGAGTTCGTCTGCATGGGTCACAGAGACATCACCTTCACCCTATCCCCTTTTCATTTAGGTTGCTGCTACTCCACTCTGCTTCCAAGCTGTCATAACTAACGTCTTTGCTCAGCCACATCCATCCACCAAGAGGTACTGCCCTTGAACATGCCACTCACTCAATTCCTTAAAACCCTGAGATCAATTAAACCTTTCCATTTTTAAATTGTGGTTGCTATTTTGTTCCAGCAACAAGAAAGTTGCATATGCAGATAGTCTCTTCTTAGTTGATGCTGGAAAAACTGTGTATCTACAAGCGAAAATGTGAAATTGGATTCTTATGTTGCACAATATACAAAAATCAATTCAAAGCAAATTAAATAGTTAAATGTAAAACTCAGTCTTAAGACTAATGAAAGAATACTGACAAATATTATTTCACATAGATCCGAACAATGTTTTTGAGCTTTTTTTAAAGTTACTTTTCTTTTTTTTGAGGTAACACCAAAATCACAGGTAACAAAAAAAAATTTAAACGAATGGAATTGCAACAAACTAAAATCTTTTGCACAATAAAGGGAATAACAGAATGAAAAAACCCTTCCCAGTAGGACAAAATATTTGTAAAATTTGTAACTGACAAGACACCAATATTCAAACTGTACCATAATTCAATTAACTCAATAGCACCAAGCTAACCTAATTCAAAGCAGGCAAATGATCAGATTAAATATAATTGCGAAGTAGACATGCAAATAACCAACAGGCATATAAAAATGTGCTCAACATTTCTAATCATCAGGGGAGCAAAACCACAAAGAGATACCTCACACCTAATAAAACAATCATACTAAAAAGTTCTAGGTCCCTTTAAATTAGTAGTAAGGGGAGATATCTTCTTTCCTTAATGGCTTTGGGCTGATAAGCAAACCTGGAATGAATATCATGCTTAAGTGACCAAGATTTTGTGTTCATTTATTGTCAAACTTAATGCACTTCACTGATTGTCCATATGATATTTTTCCACTCAGATTTCTGTGCACATTAACATTTTGTTCACTTTCGAAGGATGCAAATGAGTGTAGAATGCTTGTATCAAAAAGTGTTTGCCATTATTATTTCCTGTTTCATTCTTAGATAAAGTGTTTGTTCTGTTTTCATTGTGTCCCTAGATAGCTCTTTTCCTTTTATATCTTTTATTAATTTCATGTTAGAGTAGGATAGTAAGGCCATATTTTTCTTTTCATTCATTAATTGATCTGATATTTATAAATTTGAACATCACTATTAGGAAAAAAAATATTAACTACTATTGTCTTGGTAAGCTATTTTTCCAAAGATATATTTCCAAAGATAAGCAATATTTCCAAAGATATGCTGTTTTATTTAGCATGTTTCTAATTATATATTTTATGTGTTGCTGATTTTTAAAATTCTGAAAGTCTTTTCTTTCTTTTTCTAAACAAAGCTTAAATCTGTTTTTCTTCATTTATCAGCGCTTCCAGTTCTGAATTGCAATCATTGTTCTAAAATTTTAATAAACTAAACAAATCCTCAACTGTCCTACATTTCTTTTCATTTGTTCAAATATTTTATTGCTCAGAAAAATTTTGTAGTTCCTTTATCATTAATCTTGCATCCTTCTTAAATATATTTATATTTTCTACTCGCCTTTCTAGTGCATGCATTTTATTTTTAATTCCTAGTAATGATTTAATAAATTTCTTAATATTAGTGTAACATTTTTACAACCAGAAAAAATGCAGCTGGTGCTCCCAAATCTTCAACTTATTTCCTTAGATTTTACATGTATACGTATAAATAAGTTTTAATTATAATGTGTCCCTTTCTTGAAATAGTTCATCTTCTAATATTTGCATACATCTCAAGGTACCATAGTTGATACTTGAAGACAAATTCTTTTCAGAATATACAGACACATTTCTCTACTTACTGAAACAAGTTTTTTTCTATATTAACGTTTTGAAAATGTGTGTGAAAATATGTTTACTCATTCTATTTTACATTTTCTGCTATAACAGATGAGCTTTTACAATTTTTCTGGTACAAACCTCTTTATCTCAATAACTGTTTACCTCTTCTGTGTTACATCTTTTCATGTCATTTACTTTCCTTTGTTGTGTTTTCAAATTCTGAAATTCGCTTTCCATGCATACTAATCACTCTTTTGCTTTTCATCACTCATATATTCTCTGTTTTCAAATGCCTTTAAATTCTGACAATCTTTTTATATTCTTATTATTGATCCTCATTTTGAAATATGTAAATCTTGCTTTTTCTAGATTTTTAAATTTAGCATAGATTTTTTATTTCTATGAACTCTGTCATGTGTTTAGACACTATGTTTTATGACTACTTACATTTTTATAAAATCTTTGAATTTTAATATTAATCTAAATACAGTAGTTGCTAATCCAAGTGGTTATGTAAAAAATTTTCTCTGTTTCATAGAATACCCCCTTCAAAATTAGTAGTCTTGTTCATAGACTTACTATTTTTCTGCTTGTATCCAGACTCAAAGTTTTGATGAGAGAACTCTTTAGCACAGTGTGCACTATACATCAGGTAATAATATACATTTATAGGCAAATGAAGTTCTTTAGGAAAGTAAATCAAAGGTATTTTTTGTAAATAAGCTCTGTGAATAAGCAAGTACTAGCCCAGGAAACCAGTATATGGTTATTCTAACTTAATACTCCATATGTGTAGAGACCTACTGGGAATACAGAATATTTACTGGTGACAGTATTTTATATGGACATAGAATATAATGAAAAATCTCAAGGTACCACAGGTGCATATTTGATTGAAAATTTAACTACCTACCAATCCAATTATGTGAATGCAGGATGACCAAAAATTGCATATATTAATGTTTTATAAGATAATGTAATAAGAAATATAAAACAATCTTATTACATTTACTCAATAATTTTTCTATATATAGTATATTTTAAAGCATTCAATAAAAATGCAAGGTCATGCCAGGGATTTAACTCAGTGGCCTAAGCGCCTGCCTGGCCGGTGGGAGGTTGTGAGCTTGATCCCTGGAACAAACAAATGAACAAACAAACAAAAAACTTCGCAATGTCACAATCTTCAGAGTAGTATCTATTCACTTTATAAATTCTTCTTGCATTATTGTTTTTCTTCAAACAACACACTTTTACAGTCATGTGGATCATTCATTTTTTTCTGTGGGTGGTATAGTTTCAATAAAATGTCTACCCATGAAGTGTAATGATGAAAACTCAGATGACTGATGTCCTGATTGGTGTTTTGCTGTCAAATATATTTAAATTGTTTGGTCTATTAGACCTAATCTAAATTGTACATGACTTTTTGAACCTCCTTGTTTTGAGCAAATAATGAACAAGTTCCATATTGTTTGTTCTAGAAGGTAATAAATATTTTATAATAATAATTTTTCTTCACCTTTTGATTACAGAATGACTTGTTAGGTGTTGGTCAACTCTGTCAACACTACTTATAAAATTACTATAATCACTGACTACTATTGGCGTTCTCTAAATTTATTTCTTCATTCAAGTTCTATCATTTCTCTATTATGAATTGTTGACATTGAAGAGATGTCTTTTTTGTCTTTCCATTTCATACTACAGACTTTTTCTCTCTAATATGCTAACATTTCTCCCTTTTTCAGTTGTTTCTTTTTCAGATCTTTTGGGCACTTCCTTCCTACTCAGGCTCAGTGTCCCAAAAGTATACATTTTGTATTGTAAAAGAATACCACTGAGTTCTGGAGAAGTATAAAAATTATATTTAATGAACTTATGATAAGAATTTTTATAGATTGTAGCACAGCATTATAGATTTCTTTTCACAAATAAACACAAATTAATAAAAGAAAATAACCATAATTTATTGTTAGATCTCACCATAAACAGACATCAAAGGTGAATACATCATTCTTAATAATGAATGCAAAAAATTGTCGATATAAAACAAAGAAGCAGCGGTATGAGTGCGTTTTGTACAAATAACAATCAACTTGTTGAAGTGACACCTGCCTGGGGATAGTCAGTACAGCAAAGTGCTGCCTGAGCTTTGCTTGGAGTAAACTATTAAGTGGTTAATGTACCCTTTTGCTAGTTATTCTGCTAAGCACACCACTATCACTTTCATCTTAATTCTGAGAAAATGTGATATCTCAGGTTTCTTCCATAAATATTGTTTCAAAATTTGCTTTACAAAAATAGTTATTTAAATACATTAATGTTTAATAAACATTTGTCTAGGCACTCATTTTTCAATGCCTCAATATAAATGCTTGACCAATAGAGAAAAATATCATAAGACTATACTTTCAATTGGTTAATCTTTTCCTAAATTGGTTAAATTGAATACAAGGTGAAAAAAAGCAATCCATCTGAAATGAAGGATCCAAATAGTAATTTGGTTCAGTTACAGAAGAGCACATTACTTTATCTTAGTAAATTTTATCTAACACTCCACTTGTTTAGGATGGTTCCTGAAAATAAAGAAAAACAGACCTATTTTTCCAGATTAAAGTTATTTATTTTTGTTGCTAGTTTTTTGTGTGACATTCATATGCAGAGGAAATATAGTCTAAAAGCAAGTGCTACCACAGACTCCTACAGAGATCATGGTAAAGTGCAGATCTTCATTGCAGATTCTTGCTCCTGGGAGTTAGGACAGAACTAATAAAGAACCATTATAGGGGATATCTTTCTATCTATTTAGCAAGCAAACTACTAATAATTTAGGAGCAATTGTTGGGCACAGTGTTTTTTCCTTAATCCAGCAGTAACTATAATCTTGACAGGTTCCTCAAGAGTTCTGCGGCCTACATATCTCTTAGTCCCTATTGGATTTTTTTCTTTGTTTTTACAAATGTAATGTCACTTTCTTCTCCTATTTTGTTTGTATTTTTATCTCCAGGCTACACTTGAAATGAAATGATAGAGCTATAGGTTTTTTTTTAGTACTCAAATTCCCCATAAGTTCTACTCTAAAAGGTATTTCATATCAAATTGAAATACTAGTAACTTTGCAAATCTACTTCATCCACACAAACGAAATGAACAAGATGGGGAAGACAGAGGTGTATTCTGTAAAGAAAAGGGTACATAGATATAATGAACATGACAGAAATACTTTGTCTATGCCATGTTCCTGTTGAGTTATCTCTTTTCTGGTCAGCTGAGACTCTAGGGATGCTTTGTAATGATTTTTATCCTCCATTTATTTATGGAGGCCTCGGTGAACTGCCATACTGAATCTTAGTGAAACTGTCCTTGAATGAAGCTGGCTACATAAAGGCAGTTTTGTCAAGGTAGTTTTGGGAAATGTGTTGCTGGTTTCTTCTAAGAGACAAGAAATATATTCTGTATTAGAGAAAATTTATAGAAATGTTATAATACATTTTATTACTTCATGGTGTGAGGTAACTTTCAAGTATAAAAGCCTTCACCAAAATGAATCACATTATTGTGTAGTGTACCTTGATAGAAAGAAGGATTGTCTGATGTGGTCAAGAAATCTATCATTACTAAAAGAATACTTGCAGGAATTAGGAGAATGGATATTAAACACTAAGAACATTTTAGTTTAATGAGTACAAGAATTATCTTGTCACTAAAAGGATAAATTCAAGGTAGTGAAAATGATTATTTCCTTTGAGAAAAATCAAGATTACCCTTTTAAACTGTAATGCACATTAGATTTTTTTTCCAAATCACACATGGAGTATTAAACTTCTTCCCAGAGTAGTCCGCAAATTACTTTTTTATAAATTTATAGCAGAAGTCATCAGATGAACCCTTGTTCATTTCTGCCAATAGGTTCGTTCTGCAAACTGAATGTAACTTCTTTTTTTCCTTACAGAAGCTCTATTCACTTTGGAAAATTTCCAAAATGGCAAATTAATTACATGATGCCTGACGTTTAATTCCTTCAGATATAACTTTCATAAAGATGAAAACTAGACCTATGACTCACAAGAGTGTGCTTCTCAGGTTATAGTAGCTGTTTCCTGTCAGGTGCCATCTTGTGGTGTGCAGTCTCAGCAAGAGATATAAAAATCTATGTATAATTGTGAGTGCTGCAGAAAAGAGGGTGGCTGTTAGAAATTGATGGTACTTTAATAATTGGATGCTTAACTTTAGAAATGTTAGTTAGATCTCCCAACTATGTACCAAAAGGCAGAGGGATCTCAATCATCTTTCCTTTAAGATAGTTGAAAAACAGAATAATTTGTACTATAGCATTGTCTTTGCTTATATTCCTAGGTAACACAAAGCATCTGATTTTATTGTGTAGGTAACACAAAGCATCTGTTTTTGTTATATTCAAGTGAACAAATTCAAATGGCATGTGGTCTTATTAACTTACAGAATTTCAAAAGGCAGCAGGCATTTCACAAGAGAGATGAACCCACGAATATGAGGATGTCTTGGTACACGTGTGCAAGTTTCCAGCTTCTGGTTACACAAAAATTTAACTCGGTGAGGCAGTCTTCTCAGGACACCATAACAGAATACCACAAACTGGTTTGTTTAAACAATGGAAATTTATCCCATCACATTTCTGGAAACTAAACTTCTAAGATCGAAGTGCCAGAAGAGGTATTCTGTAATGATGCCTCTCTTCCTATCTTGCAAGTGACTACCATCTTGAGGTTTTCACAAGGTCTCTTTGTCTGTCAACAGATTGAATGCTTATTTTCCTCTTCATAAAGGAAACCGTTCCTGTCAGATTAAGGCCCTATTCTTAACGCCTCATTTATCTTAACTGTCTACTTAAAAACCCTATTCTCAAATATAGTGGAATTGGGAATTTGGATTTCAACATAAGAACTTTGGACAGACAAAATGTAGTATACAAAAGAAACCCACAGGACATTCCTTTTAAATGAGTAGAACATGGTTAATGGAAAGATACAGAGATACAGAATAAAACTAAGTATGCTTAGCTTTTGTATATGGCAGGCTCAAGGGAAAGACAAATATCTTACAGGAGAGAAAATTTTCCTGTAAGATGCAAAACAACTGGAAGTACACGTCAGAGGCACTCAGACAGACCTTGTTTAACATACATCAGTTAGGAGAACAGATAAAAGAGCCTGAAATTGTTTTGTTAAAATAACTGGACAAAACACAGCATCCAGATGTTGAAAGGAGTAAGAGTCAGGTTTACAAGTGTCCTAAGTTTCATTAGTCCAAATCTCCCTGTATAAATGGGTAAAAATATAATGAGTTTTAAACTGGTATTTTATAAAAGTTATTAATCTTTGGTGTCCTGTACCTATATAAGAAAGTGCATGAGATATCCAGGCTCATTGTATAACCCAGAAGCAGCCCAATAAATTTGGATGTCTTGCCTCATCACCAAATGAGCATGTAGCTTCAGGGACATATTTTGCTTCTGGGTAACAATTTTTTTCATCTGTAGAAAAGGATTAATGTGATATTTAGTTCAGACTGTTGTTGAAAGCAAAAAGTTGAGCACATCCAAAATACTGAGAAAAATGGTGCCTAGAAGCCATACAAATTGTGATTGGAAAAAAACCCTTAAATATTATATTCATTGTGTGCAAATAGTTTTAAGTATATTTTAATATTTAAGCTAATATTTCAGAAGTGCTAAAGTTTTTACTGAAGAAGTAGTGAGAAAATATTGGTATATTTTATGGTTTTTTATTTTAGATTTTCTTTTGCACTATCTTATGAAAAAGTGACATTTGAACAGAAATGTGTAAGGAATGGCAGAGCAATCCCATACATATCTCAAAAACAATATTTCAATAGAAGAATTGAGACGTAGAAAGTGATCTTGGTAGGATGTGTTTGATAAATTTAAGGAGAAGAAAAGAATGAGATAACTGTAAAAGATGAGGTTCAGGAGACGAGGTAGAACATGTTCAAACTCATTATTCAGAATTATACTTTAAGGTATCTTGATAGCATTTTAATATGTATATTCCTAGAAAATCACAACTTTTGATACAGCTTAGATTTTCATCTGGCAATGTTTCATAAGCGATGAAAATTTTAACTATTCTACATCTTGCAATTCCTATTACATAAAAAATTTAAACCAACTAACTTTGAGCAGGGTATTAAAATGTGGCTTACTTGTTTTATATGAAATACTGATATAACTGAGATAAAGTGCAAATAAATGCCATACTCTAGTAAATAGGTGTATATTCACGTCACTGCCTTAGTTTAAGAAAATAAGCATGGAAGTGGTAAGTAGAGTAATACATCCAAAGATATATATCATCTAGTCCCTAAAATCTGTGGGTATGTTTCATGGTGTGACAGTAAAGATTAGTGTTGATTGTCAAATTGAATGTTTTGAGAAATACCTAAAAAAAATTAGAAAAATGCGTTTTTGGAAGTGCTTATTGATGTGTTTCCAGAAAAAAATTGACATGAGGGGTGGAAAACTAATTGAAATAACCAGTCCTTAATATGGGTTATACCACCCAAAAATGGAAGAAAGAAGCCCTATAGCTCTAATTCTCTGGCTGTTTCCTTCTTTCTGTCATTTTTCTGCTATGAGGTAAGTCACTTCCCTCTACCACATGCTTCCCACCACAATATTGTCCCTCATCACATCCCACAGCAATGCAGGCAAGTGACTTTGGGTTGAAACCTCTGAAACTGTGAGCCAGACTAAACCTTTATTCATTTAAAATGTTTTTCAGGTATTTTGTGAGAGTAAGGGAAAGCTAACACAGTGAAAGAAAATTTAAATAGCAGATAGATTTCATATTCAGTGATATACTGGCCTAAATAAAGAGTATCTTGCATTAACCAGGTGGTGTGGCTTAGTTGTAGGCTCCCTATATGTGGAAAAAGAAGGCAGAAGATTCACAGAGAAATGAATTGGAAAAAAAGACTAGATGTGACTGTATTTTAAGACACAGTGGGTCACAAATCAAGAAATTCAGGTATCCTTGTGGAAAATTGACAAGTTGATTTTATCCTTCAAAACCCTAGAAATGACAGCAGTCAAGTACCTATTTAGATGCTAGCCTAGTGAGACACATTGTGGACTTCTGATATACAAAAGTGTAAGTTAAATTTGTGTTGATTTCAGCTTTTGAATTCAAAGTAGAACAAGGCACTGTGTGTTGTGGACACACAGATTGGTGTGGGAAGAAAGGTGGTGTGAGAGAAGTAGCTTGGTCAGATGGTTGCTACAAGGCCATCACCCTAAGTGGTGTAGAAAGTAGATCTAAGCAGCAGCCTGGATTGTTGAGGAAAGAAAGGGTAGGAATTTAGGAAGAACATCCACTGGAAGACGGGCCACTAGACTAGCCTTGCTGTGCTCTGCATCCAACTCATACAAACGAAGATGTTGATCATAAGTCAGAGGCAAAAACCTTTGGTAGTCATGCACACAGGAGAACAGCTGAAACCTAGCAAGGCTGCCCCTGATGAGGAAATAAACTTTAGTTCTACCAAATCCCCACCCTTAACAAAAACCTGTATTTAATACCTTTCAATGATAACACTTAATGTAAATGGTCTTGACTTCCAAATCAAAGGACACAGACTAACAGATTAGATCAAGAAACAAAATTCAATTACATGTTGCTTGCAACAAATATACCTATTCTCCAAAGAAACAAATCTCAAAGTGAGAGGATAGAAAATGATCTTCCATCCAAATAAATAACCCCATGATTCATCTCAAATTCCTAGAAAAACAAAAGTAATCTAAATCCATAACTTAGAGTTAAATTATAAAAATCAGAAAGGAAATGAATGAAATTGATACAAGAAATGCAAGACAAAAGATTAATGGATGAAAGAGTTCTTTGAAAGGATAAATGTGTTTGATAAATGTTTAGCCAAAGTTGCCAAAAGAAGGGAAGAAAGGGTGTGTTGATGTAATTAGAAATAAACAGACCCATAAATATCTAGAAAATTATAACAAAGTATTTGAAAAGGATATATTATCTTTTATAAATTAAAGAATATAAAGTAAACCCAAATTTCTAGATGCATGAATTATAAAAATTGAATCAAGAAATACAAAAACTCTCAAGATTAATAACAGGCAATGAAACTGAAATGGTAAGAAAAGTTCTATTAACTAAGCAAAGCCCAGGACCCCATAGATTTATCATTTATTTTTACCAAGAATTCAAGGAAGAACTAATGCCAACATGCCTCAAGCGTTTTCTTGAAATGGAAAGGGAAGAGACACACCCCAACTCATTTTTTGAAACTACAATTTCCCTGATACCATAATCAGCCAACGACTCATCAAAAAAGTAATCTACAGCATATTTCTTTAAAAAAACACAGATACAAAAAGCCTCAACAAAACACTGCAAAGCAGAATACATGGAATAACTGAAAAGATAATATATCAAGATTAAGTCAGCTTTATTCCAGAGTTACAAGGGTGATTTCACATATGTAAATCAATAAATGTAATACAACACACAGCAGGATGAAAATCACGTGACCATCTCAATTGATGCAAAACAAACTTTGCCAGTATCTTATATCAATTCATGATAAAAAATAAAAAGCTTGATGAACATAGGTATTGAAGGACCTTGTCTAAAACTGACAAAGGGCCAGTTGTTTGGCTCAGTGGCTTAAGCACCTGCCTGGCAGGCGGGAGGTTGAGAGTTCAATCCCCGGTACAACAAAAACAAACAAACAAACAAACAAAAAAAAAAAAAACCACTGACAAAAGACATTTATGGCAAATCCACTGATAGTATCATATGAAATGTGGAAAATTGAAAGCATTTCCCCTAAAATCAGGAATAAGACAAAGACGTCTACTCTCACTGCCTTGTTCAGTAGAGTACTCAAAAGTTCGGCTAAAATTTTCAGAAAATAGAATGAAATTAAAGAACTACAAGCACGCAAAAGAAGAAACAAAATTGTCCATATTTTCAGAATACATGATTCTTTACACAAAAAATCCCAAAAACATCACCAGAAGATTCTTACACACAAGAAACAAATTCAGCAAGGTGGAAGGATACCAAATCAACATGGACATTAATAGTATTACTGTAGATCAACAGTGAACCTACTGAGAAAGAAATCAGAGAAACAATCCCTTTTGTGGTAGCTTCACAAAAAGAAAAAAACCTAAATACCAAGGAATTAATCTAGCCAAGGAAAAAAAAGACCTATATAACAAAAACTGTGCTACTCTGAAAAATAAAATTGAAAAGAACTTTAGAAAATGATATGGCATCCCATAGTCTGGGATAGGCAAAAGTTACATTGTAAACATAGTCTTATTTTCAAAAATGATACTTGAATGCAATGCAGTTTTAATCAAGATATCAAAAGAATTCTTCACAGAACTATAAAAAAGTCTCTAAAATTTATAACCAGTTTGGAAAAAGTCAGAATAGCCAAAGCAATCACCAAAAATAGCAAAGCACAAGGCATTAGAATCCCATATTTCAAGTTATACTACAAAGTCACGGTAATAAAGACTTCATAGTACTGGCTTAGAAACAGACATGTAGACCAGCGAAATAGAAGACAGAATCAACCTCATATACCTTTAACCATCAGATATTTGACAAATGGCTAAGAAAAAACACCCCAGAAAAGACAGCCTCCTTAGCAAATGGTGCAGGGAACACTGGTTATCTATGTGGAGAAGAGTTAATATAGAACTATATCTCTTAGCTTGCATTAAAATCAAGTTAAAATGGATTAATGACCTAGTTATCAAAACAGACACAATGGGTCTGTGAGAATAGAAGACAGATAAGACTCTTGAAGACATAGGAATGTGAAGAAATTTTTGAACAGAGCCTCAGTAGCACAAGATCTCTAATAACAATCCACAAAGATAAAGTACTGCTGATAACAATATAGTCTTTCAGTATCTCATACTTGGTTTCATCACTTTCTTCAAAGGGACCAAGCTCTGGATATACCAACCTCCTGTGGTCTTCTTGCATATTCTTCATTCTTGCTATTGCATATCATTTAACAATTATTTCTACATTTCCTAACATATTCACACCTTGTATTGTCTCATTAATTAAACTAATGATCATAACAAATACTGACCATATTACTGATCATAACAAATTGATTTCTTTGTATTCTTGGTGATTTCTTACACTTTGTCCTTAAGTTCAGGTGAGTTGTTCACAGTTAAGTAACTTGGCACATGATATACTACACTTCTCACTGCGTTGTAATTGTAGGTGTGTATTGATCAGTCATATTTACAATCCTTCTATGCAAAAACAAAATCTATGTCTTATTGCTCTACACACAATGACCAAAAATACATGATTAGGTATGTGAAGAGAAATTGGAACAAGATAAATGTGAATCTTGTCACAGACCAAAATATTTATTGATCTGCGCACATTGCAGCTTCACAATATACATAAACATTTTAAAATATGACTGCATGATTCTACAGTTTACCACTGTTAGGACATACAAAGTGAACATGTGGAAATTATTTTCTTTGTTTGTAGTTCTTCATGTACTACAAGCCTTGAAAGTCTTTGAACTGAGGGCAAAAGTTTCAGTGAATTGCTTAGCAAACTTTCCCTTCTGGTATTCAAGGCATAGGTAGTATTTATCATATTACCTGGACACATCTGATACATTAATCTCATAATTCATTAATGAGAAATTAATTCAACTTCATAGAAAATACTCTTACACAACAAATTATACATCTACTTAGCGAAGTACATCTGCAGCATATTTAAATTATTTCTATATCTTGATGACTTTCTCTGTGTAAATTTCAAACTGCTGAGATTACTGCTTTAGTAGTGAAATAGAGTAGAAATAAGAATAAAATAAAAGCAATTGGAATTGAAGCACAGGAACTGGATGAATTTATGTTGGTGGTATAACTGAGTGGAAAAACTGAAGTGGTACAATGAAAGTGTACCAATTATGTGAAATAAGAAACTCAAATGGCAGGGGAGTTATCCCTATTAGAGTATTTCCAACCGGTATCAGTCATTAGTATACTGAAATGTTATTTGTCTACGTCTTCTATTGTTCTCAAAACTATTCTTTGTGGTAATCTGGAAAATCCCTGTGTGATCAAAACACATACACTATAAGGTTGCTCACCTCCTTTAAAATAGATGAGATGCAATGAGGCAAGAAATACACTGAAAACAGTAATGCACATAAAAAGATTTAACTTTCCCTTTTAATTACTATCTGTGTAATTGGAGAAAGCACCTCTGCAGAAACAATTCCTTTAGGTGTATCTTTAAATGTACTGTCTGATTTATTTTTCAATAAAATTAACTTGCATATTAATATCACAGTAATTGTTTGATATGTATAAATACATGCAATAATGAGATATTGTTTGCCATTCAAAATGCGACATTGAAAGGATTTTCTTACTCACACAGTGCCTCTTCATTTTCCCTCTCAATTTTGCAACAAATTTAAACTAAATCAGTTCTTGTATTTCAATTCCCATAGCTTTTCCTTTAACCTTATTGCTTTAACTCTAAATTTCACCAGTCTATATAATGCTGGCAAGCTAGTTTTGAAGAATTTTAAAATTATTCTTTTTGTTCATTTCTTCCTGTACTCTGGAGACTCATTTTTTCTTTTAAGAGAAAAAAAAAAGCACAGAAAAATTAGAAAGCAATCAAGCAAACAAACAAACAGACAAAAAAGCCAAATAAAAATAACAACAATGTAGTGATACAGAATTTCAACATAAGATGATAGGAATTTAACAATGGTTGTTATATTACATATTATTATCTTCAAAATAGTTGCTCAGTTTATGAGACACAGGTATGCAAAATTGATCAAACAATGTGATTTCTCTGTGAGCAGTTTACTGCCCTTTCACTATATGTATTGTAACTTTTGGATCTTACTTATTTTCCATTTCTTACACTAGTGAGACTGTATAGTATTTACACATGTGTGTCTGATTTATTTCACTTATGAATATGGTCTATAGTTGCCTCCATTTACCTATAAAAGCCTCGTTTACCATTCTTTATAACTGAGTAGTACTCCACTGTACAAAAATACCACTTTTTTTTTTTTTTATCTATTCTTCATTTGATAAGCATTTGGGTGGTTTCCAAGATCTGGCTGGTACAAATTGTGCAGCTAAAAACATGAGTATATATTGCTGTGGCATGATGTTTTGAATTCTTCTGGGAAAAGGGGTCCCAAAGGAGACTTTTAAAATTATTTGTACTCTATTTTTTTTCCTTTTAACTCTAACACTTAGGAATACGCAAAAATTAAAAGAAACCATTCAACAATAGTTATCTACAATTTTACAATACTACAAGATATATTCTGACCTCTATAAATTACATAAAAACTATAGATAAGAGATTGAAGGCATATGTTATCCAGCAATCAGATGCTGTTCATTTCTCCTTTCATTTCTCCTTGGCTAGAAAAAAGGTGGATTTTCATTCTCAGTCCTATAACATTCACCTTCACATAGAGTTAAATAGAGTATAAGACCATGGTTATGTCTTGATTCTTATCTTTCTTTTTTAAAAAATCTTTCCTTTATTCCTAAATAACTGGAAATGGTACATGACTGACTATGGCTAGGAGGACAGAAAGGCTTATAAGAATTAAAATGACATCACCTTTCTTGCTTATTGTTTTGCAAAGATATCTAGTAAGAGGTGTGCTTCTTCAAGTCCTGATATTTCGTGAGATGTAGTTTTACAGTTAAATGACAATTATTTTTAGTGACTAAATGCTAAAAGTTTATAATAATTTTATTGCACAAATTATGTTTAAGATCACATAAATCCAGCAGTGATGTACACAATGATTTTTCATTGTGTTTAGGTTAAGTTTTAGTATATGAGATCTATATTTATCTTTTTAAAAAGTAGAAACTGACATGGTTTGAAAAAGTAAGTTAAAAAATTTCTACTAATTGCTGTTCTGTAGTTCAGATATTTGGACCATGCACAATTCACAGGTACTTATAATGGCTATGTACAGCTTATAAGTGCTGCTTAGAGTGGTGTTAAGGTGTCTAAGTAGGAAAGTAAGCAAAGCAATCTTCCATCGTTCGCATCCATACTTTGGATAGGCACCATTAAAACTGAGCAAATTGAATGAGATACACAAATATATGTGGATTTTTTTTTAGTTGATTGCCATTTAAAAACTTCAGTGTATTGTAATCTGCATAAAATAAATACTGTCTTTTATAAAATATGATTTGCTATAATGCACAAAGTATAGCTCTCTGGAGGACTTGCTTCATGACAAAAGAAATGTATTAAAAATATGAGGCACAATTTCTTAGCTAAGCCAAGGGATGTAAACAAAACAAAAGAGAAATAAAAAGAAAAAGGATAGATCATCCAGTGTGAGCTCCAAATAGGGAATTAAAATATTCGCTTAATTACTAACATGCTGAAAATTAATGTTTTAAGTTAAAGCAACAATACCAAAAAAAAAAAAAAAAACACTTAGAAGAAGTTTATTATTCTGTGTTTTGGTCATGTGATTGTTTTATACAAAATGTTACCTACACATTTTTCCCCTTGCAGTTGTGTATATTTACTATCATATCATCACTTTTCAGTGGGAATTCACTAATACAATGTACACTTGGGGACATCTATTTACCAAGACCATTTCGGAATGGCAGCAAGTTTTAAAATGCCAACTGCCGTAAACCTCTCAACCTCCCACAACTAATACAGGTGTAAAAGTAGGAGTCATGTCTCTAATCTTAAAGAACTTTAGTGTTAGCTCATGTTTAATAGCCTTTCTCCTTCAGAAAGGTGATGTATTTTTAAGCTGTCTGTTGCTCATAAAGAAAGTTGACCTCTCACTCATCACTCAAGAGAGATATACAGAGGATGCACAGAAAACCCATGGCTAATAGAATTCATTGAAGAGAAACAAGATAATATTAGTCTACCGGTTTCCGTCACTTTCCGTGAGAAATTCATCCTTAAACTCCTATGTTTTTCTGGGTTGCATGGCTCTGTGTTTTCACAGCCTGTTGCTTCATATGAATCCTAAAGTTTTCCCAGGAAACAGTAGTGTGTTGCAGGGCTATGTGGCATGAACCAGGGAAGATTGAGACTTAGAGAGTGCAGCATGGAGTGAGACAGCATAGGTTACTCTGAAATTCTATTTCTCATAAAATCTCTCTAAAATGCTGAATAAGATGACCATTTCAATGCATTAAGTCCAAAGTGATTAAATTAAGAAAGTTTAAGCATTCATAAGCCTGCTGCTAGAAGTCTGTCTTCTACCCTATGAATCTGATGTTTTTCTAGTCCAAATACAATCATAGTTTAATTTTGTTTCTATTGTTCAGGAGAAGTGTCTGCTAATAGAATTTCAGCCATCTGTATTAGTTGATTATTTATATAATTCATTGTATTAGTGAGAACATGAATAGTCTACATTAAGAAACTGTCAAGCATAGATATTCCTCCTCAGCAAAGCAGATATTTTTAACAGCCTATTCTTTGCTGAGGAAAACACACTAACCAAGCCAGCAAGGCATCCATAATTATGAACATAGGATATGTATGGGACCACTTTGGAACAAAAACCATTTGGAAACTTATAAGTCTATTACAATTAGGTTACTTTTTAAGGGTATGTTTGTAGTACATAATATCTACATACATCATGGAGAATTGGAACACGTAAATAATACCTCTTAGTGATGCTGGGTGCAGTGGTGCGCACCTGTAATCTCAGCACTCAGGAGGCTGAGGCAAGAGGATTGCTGTGAGTTTGAGGACAGCCTGGACTCCATAGTGAGTTCCAAGCTACATGGAGAGACTTTATTTCAAAACAAAACAAAACAAAACAAAACAACAAAAGAAACAAACAAAAAATACCTTTTAATGCTTTCTCTACATTTCCTTTCCATTCCTTCTGCTCCTGTATACCCATCTCTTGATCTCCATCCCTTTTTTGAGTACATACTTGTAACACTTAATGTTTACATTCCCTGTGTGGAGTTGCCACATGAACATAAAATGACTCTTTTTTTTTTTTATCCATTTTTATTCTTCTTCCTCTCACCTCCCTCCATTCCCTTTGAGGAAGATCTCACTACTTCCTGCTTTGTATCATTTATTTTGCTCTAAAATAGGCTCTGTTTAATCTCTTTGTGTAAAAGTTTATTAAATTTTTTTTCTTTCCTTCAGAGGATAAGACCATCACTATTTAAATAAGACAGTAGACTTCCAAAATACATAAGATAAAAGCAAAACAGATTATCTGGCTTTATAAGTAGCATTACTTTATTTTATTTAAAAATATTACAATTATGTACTAATGCAATAAATTTAAAGAACATAGCAGGAAGGCAAAAATTCTATGCTATCCTAGTTGAAATAGTCAATTTTAAAAATAGTACTATAATTCCATATAGTCAAAATATTGCAGGATACACAGAAACACCAACGTCTGACTTGAGTGTTCACTGAAAGAAATGATAGAGGATTTTTTGCTCTTAAGCATACTGTTAAAGGAAAGGCAGGGCTTCTGGCTCTACTGCCTTTCTCATTGCAAGTTTGTAGATCCCTAACGGCCTTTGTAACATACCGAGTATAACGCAACTAATTATGCTGAAGGAGTTCATAGCATGATAAATGTTTCTGATTTTCATTTGGCAAGCAGTGTGTTTGCTGAAGGAAGTGAAAGAAAGTTAAGATTACCAGAGGGTTTTTTCCCCTGATGTTAAAGCAATTGGGATGAAGACATGCAGTGAATCAGTCAGCCCGATGTGCAAAGATAACCTAAAAGCGTCTCATTAAAATGTTTACTTATTTTATTATTTGGAGTGACTGTGGAGATAAAAAGTAGAATAATATACTATTGCATTATGTTTCCAACTTCCCTGGAAAGAGTAGTGGCCTCAGGGTCTTTACTGCTTTCCCATCCAATGTCACTGTTGGTTTTGCTCATATTTCAAAAATCATGCAAAGTTACATGTAAAATTCTGTAAAAATAACCATGACTTACTTCTATATTTTGCACTTGCCCCTCCTCTTATACTTAGGTTTACATTCTGTGATGAAGAGGGTCTATTATCTATGTCTTTTGCATGTGTGAAAGGAAATATTCACTTTATACTTGCCCTATTTTTTTTGTGTGTGTTGTTTAAGGATATTTTATAGGATTTAATTTTCTGTGTATAAATAGAAACATTTCAACTCTTCTTAACATGTACTGATGTATTGGTCAGTTTTCTCACTGTGAGAAAAAGTGCTTGAAATATACAATTTAAAGGGATAATCAGTACACTTGGCACTTCATTTCTGATGGTTCAGTCCATGGTTGTCTGATTTCTGGACAAAGACAGCCTGGCAAAAGGACATGGTGGAAGAAAACTACACAAAAAGTGCCAGAGAAAAAGGAGTCAATGACAAGGTATAGTAGCCAAAGCTATGTCCCCATTTCCCACTTCTTCCAACCATACATCACCTCCTAAGTTAAATTCACTGGTTTTGTGATACTAGAGCCAATTAACCTAATTACTGTGATACCTACCATGCTTTAAAGATATTTTAAAATGCTTGAGGTATCACAAAAGTTGATTCCAGGGGTTGTGTGTTACATAACTCACGTGCTAAGGAACTACATACACTGCGTCATGCTATAATAATGCTTAGATGTGTGGAACTGCTCAGAGCTCATCACTCATCTACATTCTGCATTCTTGATGTCCACCCTTAGACCCATTGCAGTTTTATGATCTGTAAAATGAAGAGAGCAAGACACTTCCTGACACAGTTGTGGGGACTAAATCAATTCAGCATGTGAAACACAACCATGCCTGTTAGATAATAAACAATGCAAGTATTATATATTTATTTGTAGGTAGGTAGTATAAAAAAAGCCCATGTTCTGAAGATGTTTTCTTGGGAATGAAGTAAACACATTTTCTACTTCTCAGAAGAGCATTTTCTTTTTTATTTTAAAAAGAATAAAAATGATACAAAATTTCAAATCCAGACAATAGGAGATTAACAATGATTAATATATTGTACATTATTTTCTTCAATGCAGTTGCTCAGATTACAAGATATAGGGATGTTTTTCCTCCATTCAATTTGCTATTTGTATTTTCTTAAAATTATGAGTTTAAATTAGTTTTAACTCAATATAAAAATTTAGAACTTCATATGGTACCTCAAAGCAGATTTTATATTGTTTTTGAAATAAATAATTAATCGAAGTTATCCTTTTGGTTTTCATGACTATAAGTTATTATTCCACCCATGTTTTTCTGAAGTTACCAGCATATTCTTGAAAACTAGCAAATTTCTGTCAAAGTAATAATTAGATGCACATTGAATATTTCCATAGTAATTGCAGCACATAGTAGTCCTGTGCCAACTTTTAAAAATATGAATAATAGATATTTGCCCTGGAGTCTACATTAATTTATATGAAAACTGGATATACCACCTTCATTTCATTGAGACAAAGTTCTGGCTCTCTTTTCAAAATACACAGGTGCATTTTCATTTGTAGCATTCAACACATAGATGCCTTCAACTTTAGGATTTTGCTTCA
This sequence comes from Dasyprocta punctata, assembly GCA_004363535.1. NCBI lineage: Eukaryota > Metazoa > Chordata > Mammalia > Rodentia > Dasyproctidae > Dasyprocta > Dasyprocta punctata. The sequence goes on along the minus strand of RJWM01011793.1, from coordinate 4,728 downwards.
GGAGATGTCTTTGTGTATCACTGACTCCCTTTCCTTATACTACATTTGCGTAGCTATAAGCAATCTTTGTTAGAAGCAAAGTACAAAAGAGGAAAACAGCCCTGAACTCCTTTGAGGGAAAACATTGGTTTTCTTGATAGTATTAAAATTTCACAGCAATTACTTTCTATGTACTTGAAAAATTTCCATAACAGGAAATGTCTCTTTGTATTATTTCTCAAATTTTTGCTATATTTTGCATCAGAATTACATTATATAGAAGATAGTCATTGAGAGACCATTGTACCTTTTTATTCCTCTTCTTCAAAATAGTTCAAAGTAAAAAAAAAAAAAAAAAAAAAAACTTTTAAAGACTCTACAATTCTCCCATCTGCAGGCACAATTAATATTTTGATTTAAAGTAAATCTTTCTATGGACAGAGTAGAAATATTCTTTTAGTTTTACAGGTGATAAAGGTGTTTACTTAGGAAGCAAAGAAAAAAAAAGACTTCAGCAGTGAAAATGCTATATGAACACTCAGGTATTCTCTCAGTGATAGGTGGTTCTTCATTTTGCAATATCTCAGTCTCTCCCTCCAGTGCTCCACCTCTGCTGTTATAATACGTTTAGTAAAGTAAAGATTTGAAAGACTAGCAGGTGGTCAACACTGCTAGTATTATAACCATTTTCAGTCATACTTGGACCCATTTTAGAACATACACTCACGCATTCCTACATCAACACTGACATATATTTTGTTTTAAGGTTCAGAATACCTAAGACATAGACATTTATAATCTTTCCAAACCTTCTGAGATAAAAAAAAAATTACTAAAGTTTGGTGAGAAAAATCACAAACGTAATGATACTTGAATTTCTAATAATGAGCACAGCCTACTCTTAGTGTCAAAACTGTGTGCGTGTGTGTGTGTGTGTGTGTGTATGTGTGATATGAGTGCCATCTAATTTCAGACTCCTGAGAAGCAGTGACTCCCACAAATAAGTTGGGGATGCTTCAGAAAAATCTGTTCAAATTTGATTGATAGATTCCATCAGAAATGCCTCACTACTTACACGTGGATTAGGGTTATTTAAATTAAACTTTTTTGATAGATCATGATTATCATTCAGACTTTACCAGCAGATCTAAAAGTATGTTATATTTAAGTTAAATCCATAAAGCATAATGTTTTATGATGCCCCAAAATTCCTCATTATTCATTCTAATATTAGGCATTTCAAATAATCAAATGTGAGTTAATATGATGATATACTTAAATGTGAACTACTGTGTTCTATGTTTTTGAAATTTGCTTTCTATAGTCATCACATGAAGTGACTATGAATGTGTGTGTGTGTGTGTGTGTGTGTGCGTTAGAGATATGGTCTGGTGTGTTTACCTAGTTTTAATTCACTCACATCTAACTATTTGAATGAACACATGCAAAAGCTTTGGACAGTATCTAGATTTCTCACATATATATATATATATATATGCATATATGTGTGTGTTGTTGGTGTGCATGTGTGTCTATGTGTGCAGTCATAGGTACACAGAGAAAATCTGTCATATTTTAGAATGAGTGGAAAATTTGACCATGGAAAATACTTATTTGTGAAAAAAATATTTATTTAGAAATTCTAAGAAGAAAATCAGGTTCAAGACTAAACTGGTAAGACCTTCAAATACCAACTCAGAATTTCCCAAGTGTTATTCATTTGTCAAGTAATCATTTGCTGGAGTTAAGAAGAAAATTTATCTTGTTCAGAATCGATACATGAGGTTTTAAAAATGACATTTTTACTTAGACTTTAAAAATAGTCAGGATTTGGTTTGATGAAGTTAGAAAGAATAGAAACAGGGTGGATAATAGAGATATGACTTTGAGTAATATACAGTCATCCCCCGCCCCCACACCCATACCTTGAGCTGTACTCCTGCTCAGTTTCTCATCTACTTAGAACTAAGCACCTTTGATTTATCATGCTCTTGTGCCCAAGGTGCTTCTGTCTTGGAACCAACTGACTGTGAACTAAATCTCCTGAAACCGTGAACTGAATTATATCTCTCATCTATTAAATTGTGGGTGCAAGCATTTCATCTGAGTGAACGGAAATTTGACTAATACTATTAGTATTGGAAATGGGGTTATTGTTGTGACACGTGTCATGTGATTCAGAAGCCACTGGAACTGGTTTGCAGAAAGATAGTGAAAAGGTTTTCAGATGTAGGTTAGAGAAGCTCTCAGATGCTATATGCAAAACCTGACGGATGGTTTTGGTTGTATCTCAGAAGAACTGAAGGCTTAAAGGAATATGCACAGGAAAGGTCGGGCTCAAGAGCTTCAGCTGGGCACAAGAACTTCATTGGACTAGAGGCCACGCGTGCCACCTTCTGGAAAAAAAGATTTGTCTAAATTTTGACCACGTTTTGAAATATTTCAGGGGGATTCGATTAAGGGAGATGGAGTATTTGGTAACCTTTGAGTTGAGGCTGTGGCATGGATACTGTTGGTGGTTTTTGCCATATTTTTTGCAAGAATTAGGAGCAAAAGTAAAGTATATCAGTTTTCAAGAATTTAAATTCTGTCTTTTGTTTCATTTATGTCATATTTAAGTGTAAAATGGAGACTCTTGTTTGGTCTAACCAGTAGGATGCAGGATTTTCCTCTAGAAATTCCTAAAACTTGCTAATATTGGTAGAGCTTGAAAACTTAACCTTGGATTAGTTTTCAAATTCTAAAGACTTTCAAATTATTATGTAAAAAGTCAAGGACATACTTGTACAGTATAACTGTTAGGAAAATTGTTCGAACTAAGTTTAATCAGTTTAATTTTCACTTATAATTTCATCCATAGATTTAATGATTTTATAGCATAGTGATCTACTCAGTGGAATAAAATAAAGATTTGGTTATGGGAAATATTCAAAATTTCACAAAGTTTATGTTTTTGTTTGATTCAAGATTAATCTATTAGCTGATATAATGACCAAACTCTAAGATCTAAAAGATAATTTGTGATTAATTTTATGGCAGTCTTACTATTCTTAGTACCCACCCAGAGGCAAAAATATTTACATTTTCAGGTTTAATTGGAAACAATTTGAAATAGCACTTTTCACTTAAAAGGAATGAGGAAGTGCGGTCCTCTCATATATCCAAAAAAGAGAAAAAGTAGAAACACTGAAAACTAATACCATCTACTGCAATTGCTCTGTGGAAGTTTGATGGCCTTCATTTTCCATGAAAGAAAAACTTGCTGACGCATATATGGCCATAAAACTCCTACATGTACATGCAAATTCTTATGACCCTCCTACCTCAGAACATAGATAATATTTGTACAATACAAAGATCCTGGAATTCCAGTTATAATGCTGATTATCTGTCTTTGGGAGAAATAATAAATAAAAAGTGAAATTAAGTCTAGAAATATGACGCTGACTTCTCTAATGCAGAAAGTGTACATAAAGGAAAATTTTGCACTTTATTATGAAAAATTAATTTCTAGTATACTTTTTCAAAGATTATGATATAGTATTAAATTGTAGGTTTGAGACCGAGAATTTAAAAAAAGTACAGAAACAGCATGATTTATTAATTGCTCTTGAAAGAGGACATAGAATCAATTATGCAAATATATACTAAGTGTCTCAAGTTTTGATGATAGTTTTGTGTCTACTTAATTTAAAATGTGTATTTGTGTATTCATTACTAAACAATGAAAAATAATTTTGAAATTATAAGCTATGATTGCCAGAGAGTTGGTGCTTTTCTATGCTTTATGACTTAGTAATTAAAAGAGTGGAACTATGATCAGATTGCTTCTGTCTACATCCTGACCTGGTCTTTAAATTTTTCAGCCCAAAAAGATTACTTAACTCTAGTAAGTCTTAGATTTCCCTTAAAAATTAATAACTATGATATCTCAACTTATGTTTTGTGTGTATGTATGAGGAAAGTAAATCTAAACCTGAGAAGCTGAAGTAGCAGTAAAAGCTTAACAAATGATAGCAATATTTTCAATTTGTGCCTCAGTTCTTAATCTTCATTCATTTAGTTGTATACCTTTTGCTGTCTAACCCTGTCTGTTTCCCTTAACTAAGACATTTTGTACAGATTCTTTTATCTAACTTCTCAAAATACAGTTACAATCTGAGTATTGATCAGAGAGGCCTCCTGTTAATGCTTTTTGCAGTTTATAAGGGCTAATTTAAAACAATTACAGTTTGTAAAATGAAATTGACCTGGAAAATGTTGTGTAACATGTTCCTCATTAGCTAAATTTCAAGTTTTCATATCACACTGATTCTGTCTTCACTATTCATCCCCAAGTATATTTTTTCTGTCTTTTCATTCACAATCTTTTCACAGATTTTTCTCCCTTAATCTTCTTGTGCAATTAAAAATATGAGAAGTACCAATAGAATCATTTTTTCAATTCATTTTTTTTCTGAAAAGAACATAAAATAATACAAGAGATTCTTGGTTTCTATGCTGAGTCAGTGTTGCAAAATACTTTTCTAGTAATTTCTAGAGCAACTTTTTTTCAGTCTTGATTCTGATTAGATTTCCATTTTCCTCTGTAGACTATTCCACAAGTAACACTCCAAGCAAATTAATCCATGAGCTCCTTAAAAATGACTTGTTTTTCTTTATCCAAGTCTATTGAGATATATTTATCAATAAAATTATATACTGTTACATATGAAACATGATACTTTCCTATTCTTGTACTAGTGGAAC
>RJWM01011792.1:0-58782 GCA_004363535.1 Dasyprocta punctata | reverse complement strand
TTGGGAGTGATCTCGGGGGCCTCTGACAAAGCAGGACAGGATGCTTTTTAGTCAAGGGCACAATCTGACAGTCTTTTTGCCAGAGGTGGGCAGGGATGGTTAGGGTTTCTGAATAAAGGTGTTAGGGTTCTGCTCACTTGATCCCAGTCCTGACTCTGCCATTTGCTGTGTGTTTGATGCTCTGAGCCTCAGGATCCCCCTCCAGGGGGAGGTGACACTTGTGACTTAGGGTCCTCGGAGGACGGAGGGAGCTGCCTGGCGTAGGGAGGTGTTTGTCTAGTGCATCTGGCAGCCTAGGAGCTTTTCATTGTCTCTGCTGGGCTTCACTGCCAAGCACAGGGCCTCCTGGCATGGAGTTGGCCCACAGTAAATATTAGTTGAATTTCAACTCCGCGAGTGAGTAAATGCCACCCAGCATTGCTCTCTGAAGCACCAGTTAAGCAAACAGTACCAGAGTTTATCGGCAAGCGAGAAAAGCAAATTCCCCATGAGTGTCTGACTGAGTCCTTGCTAACTAACATCTGATTGCCGTGGGAGAAGACCTGTCCTAGACCACTGTGTTGGCGGGGTATCTCTCCTTGACCCAAACCTCTTGCTGGGCCTGTGGCTCCTTTTTGGAGTCTTAAGAGCATCCCTCCTTCCCCTAGGACACTGAGGCTTTTCTCTGATACCTTATTTCTGGATCCGTCAGTGAAGTCGTCATAAATGTAGACCCTGCTATCAAATGCCCGATCTAATTAGCAAGACATATTTGGCATGGTTCTGTGGGCCGGCCTGCATTATGATCCCAACTGCTCCTTTTACCAAATGCTTCTTTTGCCATGTTCCCTTCCATTTCTTGATCCAAGGAGAAGTGAGAAAAACAGCCCTGTACATTTTCATTTGGTCCTGTGGCCAGCAGCCATTTACCTTTCCACCTCAGGGGGTTCTCTAGCGTGCTTTGTTGTTAACATTTCTTTACAGGATAAATAATGTGCAAGTGTCATCAAACGCTGGCAAGAAGAGGCCAGTCCTAGCAAGTGGAATTTTCTGACTCTTTCTTGGCCCAAAGACACTACAGTTGTCTAATTCATTGTTTTTCAGTCTGGGGATTGAACACAGATCCTTCATATTGAGTTACATCCCTAGCCATTTAAAAAAAAAATCTTTTTTCGAGACATGGTTTCAACTAAGTTGCCTAGGCTGGTCTTGAACTTTAGGTCCTCCTGCCTCATCCTCCCAGAGTGCTGAGATTGCAGCACTGGCTGGAGTTGCATTTTTCTGAGGAGGTGTGGGTACTGGGGACTGGGGCTGGGGTCTCAGGTGCTGAGTTGTCCTTTCTCAGCCAGGGCTCCTCTTCTGTGAGGTGAGGAACTGATCCAAAATATTTCTGCATCACTTCCACTGCAGTCTTTCAAGGTGTCTTTCGGCAGAGTCCAGATTTTGACCCTTGCAATGTCACATGCACTGAAAGTCGGTCACAACTTTACACAGCAGGTGGATGAAAGGCCAGAAATCTGTCCAGCCTCCTCCTCCAGTGTCCCCCAAGGTGAAGCTGAGGCTCAAAGAGTTAAGCAGACCTCATTGGCCCACTCACAGGATAAATAATGTGCAAGTGTCATCAAACGCTGGCAAGAAGAGGCCAGTCCTAGCAAGTGGAATATTCTGACTCTTTCTTGGCCCAAAGACACTACAGTTGTCTAATTCGGATTCCTTTTCATTCAGGCATCTGCCCTTACACCACCTGTACAGCCCTGAATCTATCAACAGCGCCACCACTGTTCACGAGAAGTTCAGAGACACTGTCCCATCCTTGGCAATCACAGCAGAGGTTCAGACAACTCATACTGAGAGAAGCCTGGTACTGTCGTCTAACCTGCGTTTCCTGAGCTGAGTAGACCAAAGAGCCCATTATTGTCCCCCGTTCCATGTGCCCGTTACCCTTGCATGCAGGGCTGTTCCACCTAGCCGTGACCGTTGAGAGCCAGGTGACTGAATTGAGAACCTGCACCGTCTGCCAGACAGGGACACACTAAGCCTTCCCAGGGACTGTGCTCCCTTAACCTCTTAGAAGTCCCACCCTGCCTTAAATAGCCACCCTGAGGACCAAGCCTCTCACACAGGAAGCCTTGAGGGACAAACTATTCACGCTCTAACAGGCCTGCTCCTCTTCTCCCTACCCTGCCATGGTCCCATCCACATCCTCCTGCCCCGCCCCACCCCGCCCATGGGTTGAACTCTGCTTGGAAGAGGCTGACCCTTGACCTCAGACCCACAGGCCTTCCAGGTTCAGCCTGGTTTATTTGCCATCATTTGGCTTCTTTATTGATCAGGAATTAATTGGTGGCTGACAGCCTCCCCACAGTGGATCGCAGCTATCTAGGAAATCTGCTGATCTGGAAAGATTTGCAGATGTTGTTAACCCAGAGAGTACGCTGTCAAGTGTCTTTTTTTCAGCCTGCTCTTGGCACCTCGAGTCTGTGATTCAGCCACTCTGCCGTGTCCTCTTCACGATATTCATTACTTATTAGGAGCGTTTGAAGCTTCGCCCTGAAATGTCATCAGGAATTCTGAATTATTTGATTTTCTTCTGCTTTTGTTTAAAGCATTGTCATTACACACTGTATTTCGAGACAGCCTGGTTCACTAGCAGTTATTTTGTCTGATGCCTTTGCTCCATAATTCATCTATCAGTTTCCTTCCTAGTTTTGGCTTTAGCGTCGGAACAAGTCAAACTTGGGTCACTTCCCAACTGTGTGACCTTCAGCAAAGTGCTTCCTGGTGCTGGGCCTCAGTTTCCTCCTCTAGAAAATAAGCATAATAACCCCTACCTCACAGCCTGGTGGTAAGGAATAAATGAGAGAATGCAAAGTACTTAACACAGCCCAAGAGGCAGGGACCTCTTAATCACTCCTGTATCCCCAAAGGTGCCTATATATAGTAGACACTCAACAAAATTTGTATAGTGAAAAAAAAAAGAAAGAATGGGCTGTGATCATGGCAAACATCATCTATCAGAGTCTAATCTAGGACCTCAGAAGTCGTGAGTCTGCCTTCTCCTGACTTCACCTGGTCTGACAGAGGACAGAGATTTGAGCTGGAAGAGTATGTCCCTGGTTAGAGTCATTTTCTGCCTTTGCATTTCTTTAATCTCAAAGCTAGCTGCACATTATGATAGCCATGCCAGGGCCATCCCCAGGGGTCTACCTCTACTCTTTCAGGTGGGCTCTTGTGGTCCTTATTTACAACCAGGGTCGAAAGTTCCTGGCTTTAGTGGAGGAAAACTTACAGATAGGAATTGTTTAACCTCATACTTAGCTAAGCACTTGAGGTATTAAAAAACTAAGTCTTCCTTGGCTGTCTTAGCTGGGGCTTCAAGATTGAATCAGAAGCACTTCGCGATCCCTTTGGGGTGACCCCATCCACAGATAAAGAGCAGTTTGCACAGCTACATTGTCACTGCAGACTCCAAGCTCAGGTCTCTTTGTGTTGCCAGCTCTGCCCAGCAGGTACCTTGGAGAACGTGGATCAGATGCCCAGGGGCCCTTGGAACAAAGCCGTCCATTTGTCATCATTGGATGGGGCCAAGGGAAGTCGGGTCTCTCAGGACAGTTCTGCCTCCCCGCACGCGGCAGCAGCTTTTGGAAGATCTGTTCTTTAAATATACACAGACTTGAGTTTTGTCTGCTTGCCCACACAAAGCCTGCTCCCGGGGGAGGAGATAGTCTCCAGCTCACACCTGGATGTGGCATTATTTGGAAACAATGACTCCTTCATCAGCTGCTGCCAGTGGAAAATGACAAAAGAGGAAGGTCAGCATTCGTCATCGTCAGCCTGATAAAGGTTCAGAGATTTTTAGCATTTGATGTATAACGATTTCAAGAGGCAACATAAATCATGTTAGTAAAAAAAATTTTTTTTTGATCGTGTTTAGGGAAAGGAAAAAAAAAAAACACAATGTGAGTCCATTTGGCAGCTGTCGAGTGTCAGTCCCAGCTTCCTCAGATCTGGTTGAAAGGTTGCAACTATTTTTTCCCCACACAAAGTACATTCTGAGTCTGTTGATGATGTCGATGGTAGTACAGGTCTCCTTGGGGGCTCCTGAGTAACTCTAGGGGGAGAGTCGGAAATAGGGCAAAGCCTGTAATTTTCAGCCCAGAATAGAAGCAGCAATTTTAGGCAATTTTAAAAAAAATTGTTTTTTTCTTTTTTTTTATTAAGGGCGATCTGTTGCTCTCCTGCTGGAGAGGACCTGTTCAGAATACTCTTGGTGACGCTGTGAGGGGTTGATGTGGTCTCTGGATTTGTGCCATCTCCTGCACCCCCAAAGCTGCCACAAAGAACTCCCACCCCTGTTTTATGCCCCTTCCATGCCTTTGTTCAGGAACATTAAAGATTTCTCACTCAGGGCAGAATGTGTCATCAACACTAGAAATGAGTTGGCCAAATATGACAAGACCTCTGGGGGCTGCCGGACAAACCTGATCTTGTTAAAAAAGGAAGTCCGGGGTGCTGGTGGGGGCACTGAAGAGTTTCCCATGTTGCAGCCTGTGAATGGTTCTGTTGGGTTTCTGTTGATTTTTTTTTTAATGTTTCTTTTTTTTAATCATCATTGTTTAAAGCCCCTAATGAGCCATGAGTTCTTGGCCAAGTGAACAGATGAACCCTGGTTACACCAGGGAGTTCCTTTCTGACAGATCGCCCAAGAGTGGGGAGTCCACTCTGGGATCAGGATAAGGAAAGAAGCCTACCCATGTGTGTGTCTCCATTGTGTCTTAAAAATTTTAATGACTTGGGACCCTCAGGACAGTCCAACCAGGAAAGATGTAACCCATGGGCAGAAAGCAGGGGATCTGGAGGGAGTGACAGTGTGTCTCCATTTCATCACCCAGGTGATGTCTTAGTGGGTGGAGAAGTGTCCTCCCTGTCCAGCCTGGGTTATGAGGAATCTAGATTTCTCACAGCCACACGGTTCCCAGCTGTTGGGGGCAGAAGGCTTTGCCACAGGGAAACAGGTCACCTGTGGGCCAGCAGCCTTCAAGCTACTTTAACCCCAACTCACAATAAGAAAGGTATTTGATATCACAGTCAAATACAGTGGGTTTCCTATCTGCAGAGTTGAGATTTATGGATTCAATCAACCACTGATCAGAAATATTCAGAAAAATTGCACCTGCACTGCATGTGTACAGATTTATTTTTTCTTGTCGTCATTCCCTCAACAATCAGCCTAACAACTATTTGCATAGCATTTACATTGTACTAGGCGTTACACGTAGTTTAGAAATCATTTGAAGTACTGTGTGTACCTGAAGGTGTGTATAAGTTATTTGCAAATACCACCCCCTTTTAATCAAGGGACTTCAGCAGCTCAGATGGCAATAACCATGTGGGGTCCTGTAACCAGTTCCTCAGGACTAAGGAACGCATTCTGCATACACTGCTTTATTAGCTTTCTTATCTTCTGTTTCTCTCTTGTAATTTTTTGCTGGCCCTGATCGATTGTGGTAGCTTCTCTACTTGCTATCCAATGGAAATCTGATGTTTAAGAATACAAAGTAGGGTATTCTATGAAGAAGGCCTCAGCACATGGAAAAGAGTCCCAGAAATGTCACTGCCGCAGTTAATTTCCTCTTGTGTTCCATTGAGTTTGAAAGAAAAGGCTCTCTTGCTATTTCTCAAACACAGTAGTGACCCCTGGACCTTTGTACTTACTATTCCTGCTACTTAGAACACCTATCTTCCAAGTATCCAAGGGTCCATTTTCAGTTCTTTGTCAGGGGTCACTTTTTCCATGATACCCTCTAACACCCCCCCCCCGCCCCACATACTGTTTGAAGGTTGCAACCTGTCTCCCACCCTGCCCCTGTTCTCTTCATCCCATTGACCGTGTTCTGGGTTTTTGTTGTTGCTGTTGTTGTTTGTTTATTGTCACAGTATTTACATCCTGCATGTAAACAATATAATCTCTCCTTTGCTCATTATGTTTCTGGTCTGACTACACCAGCAGGTGTGTAAGTTCTGTGAGGGCAGGAATTTCATTTTTTTTACATACAGATGTGTCCCTGTCAGCTGGGGGAGGTGCCCGCCACATGACAGATGATCGCGGAAGCCTTCGTTGAATGAAAGAATGGTTTGAAAATTACAACCTCTTCCTGTGATTTTCATGAATTGGGGAAATGAAAGGCAGGGCTGACACTTCACTTGGATTAGGATAAAAATGGAGAAGATGAGGCAGAACAGCTGGAACTGGAGAGGCAGATGGTGGCAGAGTGACAGTCCCGGTTACCAGTGCCCACACAAACCCACTGCCCTTGACCCTTTCCCCACTCTGCCCCCAGCCGGAGCCTGCTGTTCACGGGGTGCCCTGCAGAGCCCTCCAGTGTCTGGCAACCATGCAGAGCCTTTCTTGGGACCCCTCGAAAACGCCGCCTCCCATCTCCCACGTGGTCGCAAGTTGCTCGTTGCTGATAAGGCCTTTGCGGGAGAATTTATAAATCCGTTGCCTTCCTGGCTTTGAGTGAGGCAGATAAGAGCGCTCTGACAAAAAATAAAAGCATCCTCCCCCCCACCTTCCCATTTCTTGCCAGAGACACAAGAATAAACCTGAGTCTGTGTGGCAAATGAACATTCTGGGGAAGTAAAAAAAAAGTGATAAAATTCCAATGCATCGCTTTATGGGAAAAATCACCAAGCCTCCTGGGCTTTGTTCTCAGGCCCCTGTGCGCTGCGGGCAGACCAGTCGTGAAGCCTTTGCCCACCAAAACCCAGAGGAAAATTGCTCACAGAGAGTGATAAGTTCCCAACCACTGCAGATAAGGCCAGTGGGAAACGAATTTCTGTTTAGCAGTGCCAGTTGGACCAAATCCTCCTTGAAATATTTAATTATAAGATACACAAATGCACATCCCAGCAGTTCTTTTCTTCCTCTTAGCCCATACTTAGATTTGCAGCAGAAAAAAAAAAATAGAAAAAGAATCTTCTTTTAATTAGTTTCTCAGAGGTTAATTTTTCCCCCTTAAAACGTATTTATTACCTCATTGTTCAAACCAGAAACTCCGCTTGTCAAAGGAGAGGATCTTTGAATAAAATAATTCTGATTCCCTTTACTGTCATAATTTACCTTCTGTATTATTTTTCAGTTTCAAAAAATATTTCCATATCAAAGAAGCCAGGGCTGAAAATGCATTGATGACCTGCCCAAAGTCATAGAGTACTTAGTGAAAACCTAAGATGGAAGCCAATCTTTACTCCCAAAATTCCCTGCTCTTCTTTCTATGAAGTAAGAGCTTTTTAACTCCCTGATTTCTCTTTCCAGTAGCAGAGAGGGGTAGACACTAGGGAGTTTTCAAGAGTTTTAGAGGGTATCAGGTAGTATAACCTCCTCCCAGGATTCCTATGAAACAGGTGGTATTTCCTTAGTGAGAAAATGGAAATTCCCGGTGGTTGTAGTGTAAGTGAATACCAGACTTTTTTGGCATCTACGTTCCTGCTAGCAAGTTGAGTCCTAAACTTTGACAAATGGTAGGGAAGCCACCCATACAATACATAGGTGTATTTATTAATGGGGGAAAAAGCGCAAAAATTGCTATCCATGTGAAGCTTACCGTAGATTGGTTCATTTGGGGACAGATGGATGGATGGATGGATGGATGGATGGATGAGTTATTGCATAGATAGAAGGCAAGTTAAAGTCTGACAATCCCAGAGGCCAACTCCATTTCCCTTCCAGGAGTAACCAGTTCTTCTTGCCAAAGGACTAAAACAGATGCCTTGCTGGACTTGCACAGGCTGGGCTTCAGACCAGGGAAGTTTTATTTTGCCAGTAAATTTAGTCACTGTGGCAACATGTCTCCTACCTTATGACTGAGGACAAGCCCGAGTTCTTTGAAGATACAAGCCCATGCCTTAACCAGGGTTGTGGGTCCCACTGTCTGCTTTGTGGATGCTCATTAAATGTTTAAATGAATGAAACGTGTCAGTCAGCATGAGGCGCTCTGAGAATGAGTTAACAGCTCTCAGGAGTTATACAGTCCGCAGATTTAGAAATATCCAAAAATAATCACCCCTGGAGAGATCTCTGTAAATCAGCAATGAAAAAGCTAAAGGAAAACTATAAATCATCCCATTACAGTTTCATACATTTACAAGTAAGTGGCTTTGGAAGCAAGATTGGTATATAAGCTGCATTTAGCCTTGGTGTGCTAAGCAAATTCAAACCAAATATAAATCGTGGCGTGGTATTTTTAAGCCCTGGAACGGGGGCAGGGTGCTGGAGAAGAAAGAGAGTTGGAGGAGCCTCAGAGCTATTTTTGCAAGTTTAATCTACATTTTTAGAAAGATGCATTTTTGAAGAATTGGAATATCAATCACCCTCCCCCTGGCAGGATTCTTCGTCAAGGGAGAAATGACAGCATGTCCGATTTCTGAGTCTCTCCAGATCACATTATTAAAACGGGTTTTGTCATTGTGCACCATGTGTGAGAAGGAACTTTCTTGGCACACTTCCCTGTCCTTTGCCTCGTTATTTACAGCTTGCAATAGACTTGTTGAGTGTGGAGCAGGAACTGAGATGGAATGTTAATGCGAAATAATGGCATGTAAGTCAGTGATGCCATAGGCCTAGAGAGCACATGACTGAATGGAGGTCCGGTTAGCTGTGGCTCTGGTCCCACATTTGCTTTGGTTTGCTAGTCATGGCACGGAGAATGAAGGGGCGCCTCAGCAGTAAACCCCTCAGACAGGACCCAAGCGATGGCCTTAAGTCCATAGCTTCCCACCTGAAGCTGACTTCATTAGCTAGGGTCCAGAGCTTATCAAATGGTGGGTCCAGTGAATGCTTGATTTGCAATGGAAATTCACAGTTTGGCGTGGACTCTCCCATTTTAAGATGCATTGGCTAACTTTGCAGCTTTTCTGTGTCCCCTTTCCATGACCAGTCTTCTTTTCTGGAAGATTTCAAATGCAAGGGATGAAGCAGGGTTGTCATTAGAGCTGGATCCTGTCCATGGGAGTTCAGCAGTTGGATATTCAGCAGGACAAATAAGTACCCAAGGGACCAAACAGCTTCTTCCTCCCCAGGTAGTTAAAACAAAGACCGTTCACTGCCTGGCCTGTGTGTGTGTGTTCGCAGGGTGTTTGATGTCTGGGTAAACTATAGTGGCCACATTAAGAGGCAGAGAAAGCAATGCAAATGCATTAGGCATGAAGCCAGGGTGGCTCAGGAAAAGGTCTGGAATTATGGGAGGCTGAAGATAAGCAGTTTTGGTTGGTTTCCAGCACAGGCAGTTGCCTGCTTTAATGTCTGGATAAGAACTTGCTTGTAATTGGTAGATGGATTGCTGGGATGTAAATGGAGCCTGAAAAGAATCTATTCCCTTCCAGCAATTAAACATCCCTCCCCCTACTTTCTCCACTGTAACTATTCAGCAGCCTCCTGCTCCTAATAAACAGCACCACGGTGTTTCATAGCCCAGCCTTGTTTGGTTTAGTTCATCCAGTGCACGTTGAAGAGGATTGGCTTTCCTTCCTTGCATGTGATGTGTGATAAAGTATAGTAGGTACCCAGTGTGAATAAATGGATTTAGGAGGATGCTGATATAGGGTACTTGGTAACCAGAGGTGAAGGTCCTTTTAAATACGACTCCCTTTTGATTACTTCCTTTCACATTGCATCTTGGTCATACCCACTTGACAATTCACTTGAGTACAGAATTTAGAAATTTTCCAAAGAGACATGTGTGCAAGGTGATTCTTTTTTTTTTTTTTTTTTTTTTTTGTGGCACCGGGGATCGAACTCACAGCCTCGCATCTGCCAGACAGGCGCTTAAGCTGCTGAGTCAAACTCCCGGCCCTGGTTTTTTCGAGGCAGGGTCGCACTATGTAGCTCAGTCTGGCCTTGTGCTCACGTTGTGGCCCAAGCCGGCTTCGAACTCACAACGCTCCGCCTACCTCAGCCTCCCGAGTGCTGGGATTAAAGGCGTGCGCCACCACGCCTGGCTTGTGCAAGGTGATTCTTGAGGGTTCAAGTAGTTATCTTTTACCCTTAAAAAAGATTTCTACCTGATACACTGATTGACAGCAGATCATGTAGGTACTATAAACCAGGATGCATGTATCGGGGAGGTCTTGTCCAAAAAAGTTTATTCATTAAGGTGTTTGAAGTCCACCGACTCAGAGCACTGAATGAGACACCAGGATTTTCCACCCCTTTTCTGCTTTGCCAGTGGTGTCGAGTGGCTTCACTTTTCACGCCTTTGATCCGTATCCTGCCTGACTGGATTATGAAAAAAGAGACCTAGAGTCTCCAGTGAGGAGAGGCAACCAGTGACAAGAGTGAATTAAGACATCTCTGTTACCTCCTGCCACTGCCCTTAGTGATCCTCTGGGTCACACAGGAGCTGACATTGTGACTGAGACTGTGACTCTCAGCTGTGCTCCATTCCTGGGCTCTCAGACAGGCTTACCAGGCGATTAACACGTAAAGATGTCTTATATGAAGCACACAGATATGGGCGCAAGCTGCCTACCA
Organism: Dasyprocta punctata; assembly: GCA_004363535.1. Lineage (NCBI taxonomy): Eukaryota > Metazoa > Chordata > Mammalia > Rodentia > Dasyproctidae > Dasyprocta > Dasyprocta punctata. The sequence goes on along the minus strand of RJWM01011792.1, from coordinate 48,272 downwards.
CAAGCCGCCTCCTGCTGCTGTACCTCATCAGAGCACCCAAGTGTCGGTTTATTTAAAATCGAACCGGAGTCAACCACTTAGAAAATATATCAATAAGCTCATCACTCAGATAAAATGATCCCCCTCCCCTCTGCACCTTGCATATGGTCTTTAAATTGCCCTCATTTCCAGAAACAGATGGAAAAATTTTTGCTTGCATAGGATCACAAAGCTTGAGACCATAGCTTTCAAGTGCACAGAGTTGCCAAGGAAAAGAAAAATGCTATGATTGGGGATGATCGCTGGCAGGAGCGATGTCCAACTCAATCCACGACGGCCCATCTGTCTGTCTGTTCTCCAGCCCTACACAGTGGGTCCCTTCCCATGAATGAGCGTCTGTGACAACTACTGGGTTCACCCTAGAGTTTCGTGGTTTAAAGCTGCCAGCCCTGATTCTTCATTTAATTTCTTTTGTGTAGTATTTGGAGCAGAGATAAATCTCTGTGAGCAGACCCACAGCCAGATTCTTCTGTGTCCCACATCTGGATGTCAGATTAGAAAATTTATTGTTTACAAATATGCTTCTTCTTGAATTAGCCATGATTCAATTGTTATTGTTTGTGGAATGGGACATCTTTTTAAATTTTACTTATATAACTGACTTGCTTTGCAAAAATGCAATAAAATCATGTTTTCATTATAAAAAGTACACATTCCAGTTACAGGATGTTTGGACACTATAAAAGAGGGAAAAATATTTCCACGTTTCCTGTTTCTATAAATAATCATTATTAGCAAACGGTGTACTTTGTTCCATATTCTTTTTCATGCGTAAGTAATGGAAGCTTTTTGTTCTTGCAATTATATTATTTATTGCTTTGCATCCTATGTTTTTCCCATTTAAATTAAGTATTTGCATTGTTATAAACCTTTAGTAAGCATTCTCAATGTTTGCAGGATGTGCTTTTATTTTATTTAGCCATGTGCCTTTTGGCAAACTTGTAGGTTTTACCAATGAGTTATTATAGACCAAGCTATAATGGTCTTCAAAAATTTTTTTTCATGTTTTGGGTTTCTTCCTTAGAACAGATTTCCATAGGATTTATACCAAGTTTGAATAGTTTCAGGGCTTCTTGCACTCATATTACTAAATTGTTTTCCAAATGGACTATACCTGTTTACACCACCCCCCAGGCAATTTGAATAGACCCCATTTTCACCATATCCTTGCCAACATAGGAAATTACCATCATTTTAAAAATCCTTCCTGCATTGCTGGGTAAGGAACAGTATCTAAGTGGCTTTAATATTGCAGCTCCCTTCTAAGTGTTGATGGAGGTTTCATTTAAGAAGCCTCTGCTGTGTTTTTTGCTTAGTTCAGGGAAATTCTAACAAAGTGCTCTTGAGAAAGGAAGTAATTAATTTTCATTTTACTTTTTCAAAGTGCTCATCTTGTGTTTCTGTCAGTTTTAGATCATCTTACTTAAAGAAATATATAACCAAACTACTGAAGTAGGGAATTAATGCTCTTCCAATTCTAATTCTTGAGATGACCACTCAGTTTGCAGGCAGTAAACAAGTTGACCTACATTTTAATTTTTCTGGCTTACAACTTTTGGTCAGTACCCACTGAGTGCCTGCTGTTTACAGTCCTCAAAGTTTGTCTCCCTCCCTCCCTCCCTCTCTGCCTCTTTCCCTTCCTCTCTCCCTCCCTTCCTTTCTTCCTTCCTTCCCATTCTCTCCCTCCTCTCTCCAACCTGTGACAGCCTAGGTAAAGGTCTGACCAAGGGAAATCAACTGGCTAATCCATGTGCAGCAGCCCCTGCCTGATTCCTGCTCCTCTTCCTGTGCACATGATTTATAGTTGTTTGGCAGAAGGTCAAAATAATTCTGTAGAGTGGGGGTGGAGGAGAAAATATTTGATTTCTTTGACACAGTTCATTAAAAATTCATACATATGGATCTGAAAATGAAACATTTCTTCATGTCAACATGAGTTACAGTGAGAGCCTAGAGCAAGACTAGGGTATCCAAGTGTAACACTGTCACCAAGTAATCACATCAGCATAACATTGCCTCTTGATGAGACAAGAAGGGGGAAAGGTGATCTGCACTCCAGAGGGTAGAAATGAAATTTTTTTCATTCCTCTTAGGGCATTCTTTACAAGTAGAAGCTAGTTTTCTAGAAAACTTCTCTGTCTTAAGGAGCCCACTTCATTCATTTGTCCATTTGTTGACAAATATGTATCTGGTTTCAACTATTGATGAGGTGCATATTAACTAATTAATAAGAGAAGTGACTTCTTTCAAAACTCCTTGCTATTTGCACTTTCTTTCTTGGTTCCTCTTCCTTGACCTTTTATTTTGAGACATCTGACGTTTACAATGTCTAGACTCCAAACCTTTTATTATAAATACCATAATGGTTGGAAACATGATCTTCTAGCCCAGCACTTCTCAAACAGTAATGCACAGTTTGTAATGAATCATCTAAGGTCTGTTAAAGTGAAAATTCCAGTTCAGTAGGTCCAGGAAGGGACCAGAGAAAGTGACTTTCTGCATACAAACTCCCAGGAGATGCCACCACTGTGATCCATGCACCGCACTTTAAAAAGCCAGACTCAATCCATCGTATGTGTCCTGGGTTGAATAGCACCCTCCAAAACTTTGTTTCCACCAGGAGCCTGTGAATCTGACCTTGTTTGTAACTAGGAACTTTGCAGATACAGCAAGGCTGACTGTACAATAGGGTTCTCTAGGGAACCAATGGGGTATGAGAGTGATTGATTTAAAGGCCAGCAGGTTGGAAACCCACAGATGAATTGATGTTCAGTGGTAAACCAGAAGGCAAACTGAGGGCAGAATTTCTCTTTCTTCCAGGAACTTCAGTCTGTCCCCTAAGTCCTTCACCTGATTGTATGAGTCATATCCACATTATCTAGTTTGCACAAAGACCTCTAATTTAGATGTTAATCACATCTAAAGAAATACCTTCATAGCAGCATCTAGACTGATACTTTAAAAGCTGAGGACTTTTGCCTAGCCAAGTTGATACATAAAGCTAAACATGATGACAAAGCCATACTGTGTTTCAGTGAGTCCTAAATCCAGTATAACTGGTGTGCCTATAAGAAGAAAATCTGAACATGAAAACACAGACACATATGACCACATGAAGACTGAAGCAGAGGCTGGAGTAATGCACTTCTAAGCAGTGTTTGAGGAACTGTCAGGAGCTAGGAAACAGCTGGGAAGGATGCTTCCTTAAAGCCTTTAGAGGGAGCATGGCTCTGCTGACACCTTCATTTGAAACTTCTGACCTCCAGAACTGTGAAAGAACCTTCTCCTGTTGTTTTAAGTGACCCTGTTTGTGGTACTTTGTTACAGCCACCCTAGCAAACCAATACACTTTTCTAAATAGTAACAGGCCAGTGACAAGATGAAGAACATCGCTGCAAAGCCACGTGCTTGTCTTAACTGGTAATGTGCTACCTTTAAAGATGGACCCAGAGTCTAGGAAGAATTTCATCATGGAAGTGCAATGAAGAGCCACTGTGTCTGGAAACGGATTGGCAGGGACCCCTCATCCCCTTCCCTGGGTTCTGTGTTGGTGTGGGAAGGCTCATCTGTCTCCTCCTCTACTTTCTTCTGTTGCCCTGACTTTACTTTGCACTGCAGCTGGGTGACACATGAGGAGGTGTTAAATTTCCTCTTCTTTGAACAAACTATACGAATTAAAACATGTTCCACTGGGATTGTCATTTGCCATCAGTAATGCATATTTCATTAACATTTACTTTAAAAAACCAACAAGATCATAAAGTTAAGATTGCTTAAGCCTAAATGCTGTCCAGGTTTAATATGCATGATATAATCTCTCAGCATTGCAAGAAGCCTGAGCAGGCAATTTTTAATGCCTCGTCCATGCTTGTTTTTAACAAGAAGAGAATCAATACTGGGTGAGAGTTAGACTAACAATGCGACCTGTCAAGAACCGAAGAAATAATCAAAGTTATTATATTAACAAAGTAATGAGGTTGTAGGAGAATGGATAGATGATTTTATTCTGGGTTTTCTTTTCTTTTCTTTTTTTTTTTTTAACCTCTGCCTCAGGCATATTTGTTGGTATTTTCAGAAGGAGATAGAATCAGGAGGTTTTCTGCTAGGGAATATTTAAGTAAATGTCAGTTGTGATCAATAGGGTAGTAGTCTCCACAGGAAAGCCAGGGGAAAATGTCACTCATTCTCCTTAGCAGCAACAGGTGTGTGTGTGTGTGTGTGTGTGTGGTTGAGAACTAGTTTAAAACCAGTGGCTTTAACTTTAGCCTACAGTATCAAGCAAAACTGGCAGCAAGTACATAAAATAACCCTGGGAAAGTTGAGTCCTTCTTAAAAGTGATAGCATGGAAAAATCATGCCCATCCATGCAATTTCTTGACTGTCTAATTCATCAAATTAAGATCACTCTCAGGATTGCCTGGAGGTGGACTTCAGACAGACCACGTGCTACATGGTTCTTTGAGCTTGAAAATGATGCTTTCGAGAGAGTTTTCACACTCAGGTTGAAGTATGGTTGTAAAGAGAAACATAGGGTCATTGGCCACATAATGATGTTTAGGTCAGGGATGTTAGACAGTGATCCTGTAAGTTTATAATGGAGCTGAAAACTTCCTGTTGCCTGATGACATCATAGCCCTGAAAATGTTGCAGCACAACACTTTACTCATGGGTTTGTGGTGATGCGCATAAACAGAGCCTATATATCACACACAATTATGTACCACATGTATAATAGCACATGATAATAAACACCTGCTTCTGGTTTATGTGTTTACTATGCAGTGTTTTTATCATTTATTTTAGAGTGTACTTCTGTATATTTTTAGAAGTTTACCATAAGAGCATGCAATGTTATGCTGCAGCCTTGTGTATCTCATGTCTGCCACATGTCTTGACTGCATCTAGAGGCCACATTGAGTGACTGAGCTGTCCCATCTAGATCTGTGTTCTGTTCACTCCATGATGTTCAATGATGAAGTCACCTGACTACACTTTTCTCAGAAGGTGTCCCCTTTGCTGAGGGACGCGTGACTCTTCACAAGTAACTGTTCCCATTATAGATTCATCCTGCTATTTGACTCCCCAGGAAGAGTCTTGATAATTACTGACTTGGATCAATGCAAACCATGGTTATCCAGCATCCACTGGACCTTTACTAGAAATGGGGCTAAACAAAATTTTCTTACTTGTCTCCTGTGAGTTGATGTCATATTTACTACCCCAGTTTTAAACCATCCTGGTTCTCAATCCCCCAACCGAAGATTGTAGAAGCCTGGACCTCCTACTTTATGAAGAAGGTTAAAGCTGCCCTATTTGAGTCTCTTCAGTTCCTTCCTGGCACAGGATCTCATTTTCCTGTCTTTCTCTCCTCCTGTGCTGCAGAAGCTCTCCTGGAAGACATGGGCTTTCTTTGAGCTTCATGGTGCAGCTGTGAGTCACTGGCTTCCACCTCCTCATTCTGCCCTAGGCCTGTCCATCCTACAGTCAGCGTCAGGCTGATTTTTCCCAGACTCCTCTTCGTCATTAACTCCCCCATTCAAAGCCCTTTCCAAACGCCCATGGTTTAAGCATAAGCTTCTCACTGGCATTCCTAGCTCTGCATTGAACAGCACTGGGCTTCACTCTCCAAACCCATGACCCAGCAAAACTGGATTCTTTATCACTCTCCAAACCAACTTTGTGATTTCCCACTTTCCGCTGGCCAATACTGTTTCTCTGCAATGACAATCTTCTTTTATTTTTCCTTGCTTGCTTGATTGATTGATTTTGGTGAATTGGGGATTGAACTCCAGAGCCTTCACAGTGAGCTACACACCCAGCCCTTTCTTATTCTTTGAAACAGGGTCCTGCTAAGTGGCCCAGACTGGGCCAAATTTGTGATTTTCCTGCCTTGACCTCCCAAAATGCTGGGATTATAGGCATGCGCCACCACACCTAGCTCAGAATATTTTTTCTCTATCTCCACTTGCTAAAAATTGGTTCTCTACTTGAAGACTCATTTCAGATACCACCTACCTGATGAATCATGTGCTGATTCTCCCTTTTAAGCCAGAGTCCATCCCTTTTGCTTTTGAATAGCCACAGTATTTAATTTGTACTTCTTTCCCAGCACTTAGTTAGACCACTTGGTGCAGTTAACAAGTGGACCTGAGTTCAAATCCAGTTCTGCCATTTCTTGGTTCTTGCTTGTCTTTATATGTTCATCATTTGATTGTAAGCCTTGTGAGATGAAGTGAAACTAGAGAGTGCCATGTCACCAGGCTGTGGGACATCCGCCTTATCAACCATACCTTTCCTTAATTAATGAACTGGGTTGAACTCTTAACATGGCAAGGCCTAGCTGTTTGTAGTATAGAAACATTCAGGATTTAGTAACTGAGTCTGCTAAAGCAGATGAACAACAGGCAGATTAACAAGAGAACAGGTATAAAGATTTATAAATGTGCATATGTGCAAGGGAGCCACACAAAATATGAAACTCAAAGCAAGATCAGATGACAAAACGTTTAAATACCCTCTTCACCAGGGAGAGAGGAGTAGGGAGGCCAGGCTGCAGGCAGTTTTAGCAAAGAGTAGGTGATTTTTCAGGGACAGAATGAGCCCAGAGAATAGTCAATGGCCTTGGACCAAGTCCTTCTGGGCTCTGGGTGTGATATTTGATTTTCAGCTCTTCCTGTGTGACGGGAGTTTAATCTTCCTTGGTTAATGAAATTTCAGTAAGAAGATGGAAGGCCATTGTGTTCCTTCTTGGTGGATCCAGTCTTTAAGTAGGTAAGAGAACCCCAGACAAAGTCCTTCCCTATATTTGCTGCTCCCTGGAGCTTCCAGTTTGAAATCTGCAACAGCATATTTTGGGGTATCATTTTCTGAACCCCATCATCTGCTTTTTCTTCTCACTAGAATGGTGACGAGGCAGGGAGGCAGAACACTGGCAGGTGTGAGAGTCTCAGGGAACTCACTAAGCACACTTTCTTAGGCTACATCCCTGGAGGTTCTGAATCGACGGGCAGAGCCCTGAAACCCATATTTTTAACAGGTATCTCAGAAGTTTGTCGCTGCTAGGACACCTCTTGGAAACCCTTGGTATAGTGACCACATGGCTTTGAGTCGAAATCCAGTTCTGCAGTTTCCTAGTTGTACGGACACCAGCAGCCTGATCTGTAAAATGGAGCCATATTTACTTTTTCATGCTATGAGAGGAATTAAATAAAGTGCATGTGTAACATGGTCAGCCCAGTCCTTAGATCAGAATGATGCTACAAGAGTCAGCATCACTCCCGAAGTGCCACATCCAATTCCGCATGCTCGTGCTTGCCGCGACCCATGCGGCTCCTGAGGTTCTTGGGGTGAAGGACCGCGAGAGGATGAGAAAATAAAGACAGAGAGAAAGCTGGAGTCAGGTGGAGCCCTTATCCTCCTGATGGGAGGAAAGGAACTGGCCCCTCAATGCAGGGGCATTTATTTATACCTTTTAGCAACCTAATGTCATATGACACCCTGTTGTCCTTGTAACCCACCGCTCAGACTGCCTTGGGGCAAGGTGTTCTCTAGGCTGAAGTAGCATCTTTACATGACTTGCCCTAGGCTCTCTTTGTTCTTGGAATGATCTTGTCTAGGTCATGCCCTAAGCCAATTTCCAGCTTCAACGGCTCCCAACAGTGCTAAGTGAATCTTCCTTCCCCAGTGCTCATTTTCCTCGTCTGCAGCATTATTTGAAGTCCCTCAGTGCTGAATTGGCAACTCTTCTCCAGTTGGGCTTTGTGGACCCCATCACTGCCGTGGCCCAGAGGACCAAGTTGCAGGGAACCCTGCACAGGGCTGGTTATCTTCAAGCAGTGATGGTGAGAACCTTTTGGCGCTTTCAGTGATACGAACAGCCCACTGCAGCATGGGTGCTGTGGGTTCACCGCCGCCACTTTAGAGTATCTGTTATCTGGTGCTGCTGACTCAACATACACTATTGAGCATTTGCTTCATAGTAGACACTGTTTTAGACACTGGACATGCATCACTGAGCATAACGAGCAGCAATCCCTGCCTTCAGTGAACTTCTAGTCTAGACAGATGGCAAGTACAGAAGGAGGCACAGGGACCTCCTTCGAGGCTACAGCTGAGTAAGAGGGGAGGGTAGTGGAGAACTGAGGCCAACTGGAGAGGAGGCAGGGAACAAAGGGCAAAGCCTTCTAAAGCAAAAGGAACATCAACTTCTTCGCTGCGAGAGATGGAGCCAGTGGAGGGTGTTGAGCTGTGATGCGATTTGACTCAGGTCTTCACAAGTGCTCCCTGGCTGCAGTGTTGAGGACAGGCTGTGGGGAGCAGCGGTAAGGGGTAGGAAAGTCAGGAGGAAGCCGTTGCCACAATCCAGGAAAAAGAGTGTGTCCATCAGGACCAGGGTGGAAAGAGGCGGTGAAGAAGTAATCAATACAGGGTCTGCTTTACAAGGTGGGTCAGTTGGAATTGCTTGTGGATTTGATGAAAAGCATGAGAGTAGAGTCAAGGATGACACCGAGGTGGTTGGTCTGAAGAAATGGAGGGATGGAGCCACCACTAACGGAGGCAGGGGAAGATCACACTGCAAAAGAAACATCAGAACACAGCCAAGGACTTCCTGTCTCTTGAAATTCATTGTAACCTTGATTGCTGATCTTCATGGCAGATTGAAAGCACTCATCCCTGTTTGTAGGATTTTTGTTTTTGTTTTTGCTTTTGTTTTAGCCAAAGGTCTCAAACTCTTGGGTTTAAACCATCTACCCACCCAGCATTCTAGGTAGCTGGGAGCACAAAAATGTATAACCTCACCTGGCTTATCATTAATTTTTTTAGCATAATCAGGATCCCCCCCCAATAATATGAACCTACTAATGAAATAACTAATTTGCTTTAACCCCAAAAACTTATGGCCCCCAAAAACTAGGTACAGAACTGAGGTGAAAAAATAAAACTTCGTTGCCTTCCCAGCAGTAATTATTGTTTAAATTGTTTGGTTTTTGCAGCTAACATTTTGCCATATGTTACTGTGTACCAGGCTCTGAGCTAATGGGTGCTGGCTGAGCATCATTCACAGCAATCCTCTGATCAACCCTATTTCTCCAGTTTCTAGGTGAAGAAATTGAGTCAGGTGAAGTCCCTTCCCAGGGACAAAGGCTGGTAAGGACAGAGACTCGAGCACAACTTTGTCCCGGGAGCCAGCACCCTTGACTTTCACAAGGGAGCATTCTGAAACCTCTCTGTCATCTCCAACCATGGGGTTGGCTAGGAACTGTTTTATAAAGACCTTCTCTAAATGAAATCAAAATGGACCACTAATTAAATGTGTTCTCTTTGAATGCACTGCCATATTTCTAATTACAGCTTCCGTCGTCTCTGGAGAAGACAGCCCAACATTGTTTTGAAAGTTGCTCAATTATTAATGGTTGGATAATACTCTGAAAATGTAAAGTGTCATTACATTGTTAATAAGAAGGCCTGGAGGAGGGGTGGGAGTGCACTGTTAACTCCGGTCTCTTTTATATACACATGCACCACCTTACCTCAGACAGTGACCAGAAGTTCAGAAATACAATGTCAGACTGACTGATCTTAGCTGCTGGGAAACATCTTATCACCACCTCCCTTTCTCCCTCCCTGACTTTGGCCTTGACACTGATCTGAGCCTGCAGATAACAGAAGGGAGGAGTTAATCTAGACTGAGGCAGTAGAAATAGCTGGTAACAAATCCTTGCAGTGAGGACAGCTAAGGAAGAGAAATTGATCACTTTTAAAGGAGAGGAAGCGGCACATTCCTCTTGGTTGGAAAGGGTCACTGGATGGCATTGCAGCCTGCATGTGAGGTTGCTGCTTCTGATCCAGCCCTTTGCTGATGAGGTCTGAAACTATATAATGCTGCCTGCCCATCAAGAGTATAAAACCCTGTGGGTTTCAGAGCTTAAAGACAGACAGACAGACAGACAGACAGATGGACACACACACACACACACACACACACAGTAATATGGAGAGTTAGGACATAGGTAGAAATGTAAGACGTGATCAAAATGTGCAATGAATATCTAAAACTTTTTTTAATGTATTACAGTAAAAGACGCATCGGCATTAATCCCCCGCAGAGTACTGCTCCTGTCTTTGAACATACTTATCTAATTGTTCTTGCCACTTTCTGAAGCAGTTCTGGGAGTCGTTTTCAAATTCAGTGTCTTTACAAGATGAAGTAAAAATAAGTGAATGCTGCTACTGAGTGCCATCGAAAGGAAAGGCAGTCTCCTCAAACTGTTCTCTTGTGTCCTTATTCACCTTATTCACGGGATCTGGCATGGTGCAACTTCTGGCTTTTCCCAAAAATCAAAATGACCTTGAAAGGTAAGTATTTTGAATCAGTTCTGAACATTGAGACAGCCACAACAGTATAGCTAAAGACACTCAGGAAAGAGGACTTCCAGAACTGTTTCAGAAAGTAGAAAGAATGATGGGATAAGTGTGCTTGAAATGAGGGGGAAGTATTCTGCATGCAATTAGTGGCAATGTGTCTTTTATTTCAATCCTTTTTTTATTTTAATTAATTAATGTATTCTTTATTTATTTATTTTGGTACCGGCAATCAAACTCAAATCTCACACTTGCCAGGCAGGCGCTGTGCCACTGAGCTATGTCCCTGGCATGCAATCCATTTTCAAAAAAAATTTTTTAAGCATTCACCTTATTTTTAAATCACAGCTTGAGCAACACTTTTAAAGAGACCTTCTGAATTTGATCCTCCTGCCAGACTCCAATTTTAGGCATCATTTCAAGGCTTGTGGGTTTTTTTCTTTTTTCTTTTTTTCCCTCCCCCTGTTCGCTTTCACCACAGTGTGCTCTCCTTCAAGAAGACTGAGGCTGAGTTTTAGTCTTGCTGATTTTGGCTTTGTGCAGCGCGTTGGCCTCCCTGAGAGACCTGCTCTATTTGGTTTCAGAAGTCTCACAGGCCCCTCACCCCTTCCTCCGAAATGGGGACTGGGAACCACTCCCCGCCACCTTCAGCGGCCTGCGCAAGCTCTTGCTCACTCTTCCTGCTGTGAAATGAAGACTGATGGCAAATCACAGAGGCTTCCCCATCATTTATCATCTTCTGCGTCTTTGTGAAAGCATTCCAGGCGTGGCCAGGGGCCATGCATCTCAGTTTAGAGGTGACAGTTTTTAGGTTTTTTTAGACACAAGCGGAACCTGGCATTAAGTATTAAGCAAAGGAATCAGGCTGAGACAGCTGTGTCAAGAGTTGTCATTTTAGAAGACACGCAAGGTATTTGGCGGGCTTATGAGGTTGAGGCTACAAGTCAGAACGTGGACTTATCACTTAATAATAATGGCCACTAGTTTTTGAGCACTTCAGTGTATCCAGCACTATGCCAAGCCTAGCACTTGACACATGGCCTTGGAGATGGGGAGGATGGGATGCTCAAGGTGAGACATGAAAAAGTTAAGTGATCCAGTATAGACGCAAGATCTATAAACAGAGAGCCAATAGTAACAAGTTTTTGAGAGACAACCTTAACAGGTTGGAATGAATGAAAGACAAACAGCATGTACTTTTACCAAAGCTCAATTTCAGCAAAGGTAGCCAGGCGTTTAGCTCAGTGGCACAAGCACCTGCCTGGCAAGTATGAAGTCATGAGTTCTATCCCCAGTACAAAAAAAAAAAAAAAAAAGAAAAGAAAAGAAAAATAAGCAAAGGTAATACATTTTTTTATCAACTCAAAACAAAACTAGGGAGTGAATGCTTGCTTTTCTAAAGACCATCTGTTTTGGTAACACATTTAAAGCATATTTTGATTTTCCTGTCTAAACTCTACCGGATTTAAGTAAAACTTGTTGACCGTAATACAAGGAAGAATATTATCTAGCTATTGTCTCTGAGGAAGGTGCAGTTAATGAGAGTAGGAAAACTTAGCTTAGTTTGAACAAAAAGAAAAAATTAATTTCTGAAGTTTGGTACCTTAACTTGTCTATTCGAGGTTTTCTCAAAGAATGGATGACCTCTACACTTAGTAATGTTATATATGCCCAGGGCCCAACTTAATCTCATAGAATCAAAGCAAATAGGATTAGGGCCCTGGAATCAGTGTTGTAATAAACACCAAAGGTGATTCTGTTGAACACCATGGTCTGAATTTCCTTTACAGCACTTACTTAGTGCCTGTTAACTTTGTGTCCTTCTTTTCCATCTCTTTGCATCTCTCCTTGCTAACTTCTAAATAATTCCTCCTGAGTGATCTTTCAGTTCATTTATTCCCTGTTCATCTGTGTCTAATCTACTATTAAACTGGCCCATTGAGTTTCTCAATTTAGATAAAGTATTTTTCACTTCTATGTGTTCTGTTTAGTTCTTTTTTCAAATCTGTGTCATCATTTGTAAAATAGCTCACTATTCCCTGCAGATGGATGTATTCGAGTTTTTCTTTTTATTTCTCAATAAAAGAGTAACCTGTTATGATTTGGTCTGGCAACTGTAATAGCTGAAGTCTTTGTGTGTCTGTTTCTGATGTCTGTTGCTTCTAGCATTCTACTTATGGTACCGCAATTCCCCCAAGTGCTAGGTATTTTGTCTGTGCATTTTGTCTTTGACTAGGCATTGTGGGAATTTGTTGAGGGCTATGCAAAAGATGCTTGCTTCTAAAGGCCTGGATGTACTACCAGTTCATACCATTTCAAATCAAATTTATGAGGTTCCTTTGATGTCTAAGTAATAGAAGCCAAGGTACACAGCCCACAGAAGGGTCACCCACAGTGACGTATTCTTCCACATCTTCCTTGTGCTTCTTGCAGAGACAGTATTTCCTGAAACCCCCTGGATGAGGAGGAGGAGGAGGAGGCTTGCTTCTGGTTCTTCCTCACCCTAAGAGTTAACTGTTTGGGGTCCAAGCCTGAGGGCTGGCCTCCTTTACACTCCCAATTTAGACAGGCTTTACCGCTTGACTTCTGATCCTCTCCATCTTTAGTAAAATGGAACTTTTATTGCCCTTGGTTTTCCTGGTGCTTACTTTTTTACTTTTTATCACCTTTTCAATGATATTAAAATACTTTCAGAAATATTTTGCTCCAGAATTGTAAGTTATTCTTTTCCAATAAGCAAATTGGTATGCATTTATAATGCTCCAGGTTACCACAACTCCAAGTTTCTACACTAGAATTCAAAGATCTCTCCTCTATCCATTCTGGTCCATAAGATTAAAAGGATAAAACCAAACCTCTACTCTGACTTGCTGATCAGAAGGATATTTTACTGGCCTTCACCCAGCTCGTGCACCTGTTCTCCCTAGGATGTTTCCAGGTATCTCAAACAAGATAACCAAGGCCTCAGAGCAATAGTTAGTTCATGCAGTAAAAACAGATCAAACAGTACTTTTAGAAATAGACAGAAGGGATACCATAAAGTGAGACCAACATTAGATGCTGAGAATTTGGGGAGTAGGACCCACATCTGACAAGATCTGTTGGGGCTAATCGTCTCTCTCATGGTCTCTGTGGTGTGCATTTGATTGAGATGGTGTCATGGGGTGGCTTGTGTTCACCACAGACTGATGAATGCCAGTTGGAAAGAATCCTCCTGTGTCCGCCATTGAAAAGTGGGTGAGCAGCGTGTGTACCTAGGCTCCATCGCTCTCGTTTTCATGATTCCTTCAAATGGATTAATTGGCCTCTTGAGGGAAGATTGCCAATGGTTCTGAAGGATGCTTCTCTTTGTCACATTATTGTTTCCCCTTCACTCTGCTCCTGAAAGTCAATCTTGAAAACACACATTCCTCTCCACCTCTGAAGCCTGATTTATCAACCAACTCCTCAAAGAAGAAACAAGATTATTAAAAAAAAAAAATGGCTATAAAGCATGGCTATGCCTTATGCTCTGTTGGTTTTGTGTCTAGACAGAACTGAGAGACCCCTTTGTGGCTCAAGCAGTATTAGAAATGATTGTTTGTTTACCTCTTTAGAAGAAAGATAGGCTTGACATTTTTATGCATTAGACAACGATCCCAGAGTCTTTGCAGAGAAAGCAATGGCCAGGAAGTCAGGAGGTAATACTTTTACTCTGGTGAGTCTGTCTTTCAAACCCTAGTGCCCCTGGTCTCCCTCAAATGGGCAGAAAGGTAGCCTGCAGACAGGAACAGGCTCTAGAGTCTGCTTCTCACACTGGTTAATTCTGTGACCCTGCGCAAGTTCCTCATATCTCTGTGATTGCGTTTCCCATCAATGAAGTAAAGAACAGTAATACTTATCCCATGTTGTAAACATAAGTCATGCGAAGTGCTTAGACTATAATGCTGGATGTATAGTAAGCACTCAATACACATGAGGTATTACAACTATTATGCTGGCCCAGAGAGATCGTATGTGGGTACTGGTAACACCTACAAAATTATTCCCTTGTCCCATAGAGTCACAGGAGCTACCAGCTCCCATTTAGAAAACCGAAATTAACAATTGTACACAACCTTTTTGAGAGAATTGATCTACCTTCAAGGAGCATTTCAGCCCTGTGTACTTTCGCCAGACTTGTTCCATGTGTGGTCTATTATTGTCATGTTTGCTGCCAAGAAACGTGAGGCATTGAGCAGGCAGACACCCAAATTAGAACTACACAGAATCAGGAAGCCTCTAGGAAATGCAGGGAGAAGACTCAGTACCACCAGGCAGGTCCTAATTCAGGGTTAATGAGGTGGGTTGGCTATGAATCTCAAATCAAGCACCCACACATCCCTTGACTATAACTTAATAAACTCACCTCCTACAGATCCACACATCTGTATATAACTAAGAGATTTTGATAAAATGAATGCTTGGGTGTATTACTCACTTTCCTTTCATAGGAACAAAATATACAACACCCAAAATTTAAAGGACAAGAAATTTATTTGGGCTTACAGTTTCAGAGGATGTGGTGCATGGTCAGTCAGCTGTAAAACAGAAATGGCATGGTGGAAGGGCATGAGGAAGGGAAGCTGCTCACCTCGTGGCAGCCAGCAAGCAGAGAGAGCAGGGAGAATCCAACAAGGATGATAAACCCTCCAAATGCACACCCCTAATGATATACCTCTTCCAACTAGGCTCCACTTTCTAACAGCACATTAGCTGTAGCTCACCAATGGATCAGTCCACTAATCAGTATAGCACCTCCCTGATCCAGTTACCTTCCAAAAGCCCTACCTGTGAACATGAGCCTTTTGGGGGGCATCCTAGATCTAAACCGTAACACTGAGATTATGCATTTTTCTGAAGTCATGAATTATACACTCAATATGTGTGTATTTTTTGTGTGGAAATTTAAAAAAGAGTTCTCCTCACTCACATTGACAGTGGAACTTGCGTAGATATACAGGTGGCTGTTGTGGCCCAGTGGTGATCCATTTGCCGTTACCAGCTGGGAGGAAAGACATTTGTTTGTATGTACCTAGGGCAAGTGTGTGACCTGCCCCCAACCGCTGCCAATTGATCCTAGGCCCCTTTCTTCACTCTTATCCACCATCCATCTTTCCTTAGCTGCTTATTGCCTTACTTGAAAAAATAAGTAGATAATTTTCCAGGTTCCATTTTCTTTTTTATTCTTTTAATGGACATTTAGTCTTTTTCTTTTTATGATCAGAAATAACATACATTTTATGAGAAATGTAAGACTGCCCAGAGCTATATAAAGTAAAATGCAAAGGCCCATTGGCACCCCTGTCCTGTTCACCAGAAATCACCACCATGCTTCACAAAGAATGTAATCTGACTTCTTTGTATACATATATATAAAATACTTAGATATATATATAATAAATACCTGCACAGATACAGGGATTTTTTTTTTTTTTTTTGCTATAGAATAAGCATACCTGTGGTTCTGTATCTTGTTTTTATCATTTAATATACAGTAGGCATCTTTTTAGTGACACTATCTGTAGTGCTACCAACCCCATTCTTTTTCACTGGCTGTACTATGTCCCTCATTTAGATATTTAACCGCTCTTTGCCTTATATTTCTAACCTCGCTCCAGCTGAGAAACAGACCCTTTGTAGAACAAGATCCCAAAAGAAGAGTCTGGTCTCCCACATCCCTTCTCAGAGCACCATCTTGGATTCTGACTGTGTTTGTTTTGGGTGATGTGGAATCCAACTGGCTTTGGCAACTAATTAGACAGTGTTGGTGGGATAAGAAATATTATCTGTGTCACACATTTCTATGTGATCAGAGGACATTCTTTCTAGTGTTACACAGATGATTTGTATGACTGCTGGAGAAAAGCCTGTCTCCCAAAGACAGACCAAGATAACTTTAGATTGGATTTCAGGAGATGAAAGTAAAGTTTCTAAGTAATAGCAAAGCCTTGTGTTTCTGTAGTATTTTATGCTTTTTGAAGTGCTTTTACAGTCATTATCCCATTTGATCCTGCTAAGAAGCCTGGAAGTAAGTAGGACCAGTGGTGATTATCCTGAGGCTACAGTGAGACCAAGGATAACAATGAGTAGGAATCAGAGCTACAATTAACCCCTCTTTTCCAACTCCTGGCCTTGAGTTCATTTCACACTAAAATGTGCCCCACACCTTGAAGAAATCAGTAGCCACAACACAGAGCCCCACTAGTGTCATTTATGTGAACATCTAGGTGCTATAGATAATTCTGGAAAGAAAATGATGTGACTCAGGGGAGTAAGTAAGTGATAAAACTGCTTACCTTTAAGGCTTCTTTTTCTAATTGAAAATGGTAATTTGGGCACACACACTTCCTTTGCTCAGTTTCCTCCTAAAAAATCCAATGAGATGGCTTTTTCAAAGGCTAAACCCATAAAGACATGGAAGAGGAGAAGGAAAAACAGCAATAAAAGTGTGGATTATGAAGAATAAATAGATGAACAAAAATGGACTTAGTGCACTCAAAAAGGTAGAATCTACACCTGCTGCTCAGGAGAACCATCAAGCAACGAGATTACTTCCAGTAGGCCTGGGAATTACAGCATGAGCTAACTCTGGAAAGAGAGGTGATGTTAAGAAATAGCGCATTTTCAGATCTCTTCTTCACCCTGCATAGACAGGCAAGGACCCTGAAAGGCCAGGAAGGTCTTTGGAATACCAGATGCCAAACACATCTTAGGGTGAACATTTCTTTCTGGAAACAGGAATTTGGCGTAAGCTGACATACTGTATTGAAACTACTAACCTTTTCCATTAACTTAGTTCTCAGAACGCAACCAGTCAGGCTCATGCATCTCCCAAGCAGGATTTAGAAGGATCTATGGTGGGGAAGGCCACCAGTTTAGGGAACTGAATGTACCTAGTAAGATAACTGAACAAACTACTTCCTGCAGAAGGCACAGTCAATAAGCCTGCAACCAGGAGCTAAGTGACCCAAATTTTGAAGATGAGCAGTCAGCCAGGGATCAGCAGATACTGATGAAAACCTAGAATATGGTAGACAGTGTGGATGTGGGAACACACATTCAGACGTATACACACAAAGAAAAAAGCATCATGGAGAAAACAGGCTACAGGCAAAGGAAACTTAAAAAAGAACTCGTAGAAATTTAACACCTATAATATCTGGATATAAAACTGAGGGTGCATCCCAGACAATGGAAGAGCACAAAGAAAATGAGATAGAAAAGATAAGGAAAATCAAGGATGTGATTAGGAGATTTACTTCTAAATAATAGATACCCTGGAGAGAAGAGAGAAAATGGAGAAATGAAAGACAGTTTCGCTTGAACCAAAAGATCATTGTTCTCCAAATAGAAAAGGTCTCATCTAATGCCCCTATCCGTGAAGTACAGCAAACATCACTGTGACATTTCAGAGTATTGTGGGGGAAAAAAAATCTTACAAGTTTCTGTAGAAAGAGGACATTAAAAAAAAAATACATGCATAGTAAAAGCAGATCTTATATATAGACTCAAGTGTCAAAATGGCACAGGTTTCTTAACAACACTGGGCATAAGAAGACAGTCTCAAAGCAAAGAATTTCAGGTACCTTGGAGTCATCTTCAGAAATGGTTAAAAAGAAATTATTTCCATGGTCTTTTGCTGTATCAAAACCAAAAGGGTAAACTAATAGAAAGGCACAGGATGTGGGAAGTTGGGGCCCCAATCATAGAGGAAGTGACAGGCAGTGTCCGTCCAGGATGAAGGTAAAGGGCCACACCACAGGGTGGCCACCGTGTCACAGGACTGGGGAGACCAGAACCAGCCTAGACTGAGTCTATGACTTAGCAAGATATATATATATATATATATATATATATATATATAATACTTAATGGATTTAAATGCATTACGAGTTTCATAAAACTGGGGAAGCCTCTATTAAATCCAGAGAAAGCAAAAAGTTTTTCAGTATATGATGTGATCTGTCTTTGCTAACATTTTCTTGACCACAATAACAAAAAAAAATTGATTATCTAAAATTACTATCTAATGAGGGGACTTGGAAAGAAGTCTGTCTATGAGGATGAAGGAGAGCTAAATCCTCATCTTCAGTATGGGAGGACAACAGATAATTCCCAAAACTAAGGAATCAAGAAGAAATACGCTAAGCTTATCATTTCAAGATAGGGAGCTAAACTATCAAGGTATCTAAAATAGTAGAAAATGCTCACTTTGGGGAGAAGAGGGTCAAAGAATACTATTCCTTTTATCAGGCTTCAAACAACTATTAGCCTCTTTAAATCGTGAGCACATGTGGCTTGATAAAAATGAGCGGAGAATTTCAAGAATGCACTGGTGAGAGCAATTGAGCTGCAGAGTATTTGAATGTTGAAAGTGAACTGTTGGAGAAAAGCCTCTTTCAAGTACCTGCAACCCGGCATTAGATAGCTCGGGCCTGCAGAAAACCTCCGTACCCATTCTCAATCCTGGGGCCACCATAATGATGGAAGGATGGATGCATGGGTGACATTTCTTAAACCTGTGACCTGACTTTCTTCTCTGCAGGATAACCATAGGATGAGTGGTTTATTGAAAATCCATTTCTGAGCGTCTTGCTCTACCACAAACCAGACATTAGAGCCACGGAATGGATTATGGCATCATCCTTTACAAGCTCCAAACACAGAATATGTTTTTTAAGCCATCCCGCTGGCACCCCTGGGAGGAATGGCAGTGGCTCCTTTCTAAGACTGTACCTTCCCGCTGCATCCAGAAGTGTGGCTGGCTAACCAGGGCCATGAGGCCAAGTGTACATTCTCATTAGCGCAGCTGTGGAGCCACCCCTGAGTTCAAATCCTGACCTTGCCACTTACCAGCTGGGCTTGACATAGAGTGAGTTATAGCACTTCCGTGAACCTCTACTTATGTTCTGTTAAAAAGGGATAATTGGAGTATTTGTGTTGTAGGATTAATACTCAAGATGTGCTCTTAAAATAGCACCTCTCGCCTATTAGCTATTAATTCAGTATTCATATTATTGATGTCCTACTGGGAAAGCCTCTAAGTCTGAGCCTCAGTTTCCTCATTCACAAAACGGTTACTTCCTGCACCCGGAGATTTCTGTGAACATTCCATGAGCTGATGTTAACAAGTTGCTTAGTCCAACATCTGGCAGGCAGCTAAAGCACCATTCCTGGACGTAATTAGCACTTTCCTGCCTTTCCATTTCTGCAGCTCCGGTCCTTATCCAGACCTGCTTCCCTTCTGCCTGGCCACCTGAACATGGTACTGGCCACCCTGAGTCTTTCTGTCTTTCCTGCTGGAGCTCATCCTGTTGCTGGAACAATTTTCTGTAAACACTGCTTTTATTACTTCCCACTCCCGTGGAGGAGCCCTCTGTGGTTATAAGAGCAACACACTCCACCTGTTATTTAAAACACCATGCTGAAGCCTCCTGATTTCCCCTTCGCTGTCCAAGCAGTCTCTTCTTTCCTCATCTACCTTCACAGCTACTTCATGGCCTCTGTGTTCTGGACGTGGTCTCTCCCCAAATTCCCTCTTAAAAGCATCACTTAGTTTAAAAATTGAACCGAAATGAAATGCACTTCCTTCAAAAAGCCTGCCCTGGCCATACTTTCACCCTTGCCATCCCTTCACGGCTTGTCTTGGCAGCACCTTGGGCTCCAATCAGCTGTGGGCTTTGCAGTTTCGAATCAGTTTCCTGGGTCAGGAAATCTGCTGGGAAAGAGCTTGAAGCTTGGAAGGGCTGACAGGCTTGGAGTCTTAGCACCACCACTTCCTAGTGAGAGTCCTTAGGAATGCTATTTTCCTATTCGTTGTCCTCACCCATAGAAGAGGAACTTGTGAACTCGGTGTTGAAAGGTAAAGTAACCCACAAGATTGTGATGATATAATTTCCATAAATCTCTTGATAGCATATCTGCAATATAGTTGCTTCTGTGTCAGTTCTCTTCCGACTTTGGTTTCATGTGTGTGTGTGTGTGTGTGTGTGCGTGCGCACATGTGTGTGGTTTGTTGTTTCACTGCATAGTAGTCTCCTTAGGTGTGGGCCTGAGTATTTTATTTGTGTATTGTACCCCTCTGTATCAGTCCATGGGTGCTGGATCATGCTGTGGTGAGACTGACTCTCTCAAGCATGCCGTTTGAAACACCAGAAGTTTACTTCTTGCTTGCCATGCGAGTCCATGGTGGTTGAGACCCTTCAGGTAGAGCAGCTCTTCCTGTTATAGTTACTCGAAGAGCTAATGTAGACCACTGACATTTCATGGGCCAAGCAAGTCACCTAGCCAGGTCTAACTTACCAGGACAGGGTAGTCTAATCCTCTTGTGTGTCTACAAAGAGATTCAGGAATATTTGTCAGCTGTCCAACACCTGCCATATGCTCTTAGTAGCTTCATGGATGCACCTCCAGGTATATGGGTCACTCCAAGACCCTTAGGGTCTTTTTTTTTTTTTCTGTACTGGGAATGCAACTCAAGGTCTTCATGCTAAGCAACACTCCCACCCCTACCTCTTTCTGAGACAGGGGCTTGCTAAGTCACTAGGTTGCCCAGGTTGGGCTCAGACTTGCTATCTTCCTTCCTTAGTCTCCCAGAGGGGCGGGATGATAGACCTGCACCACCAGATGCAGCCAATCTTTTGCCTGCAGGCTCGCATGAATCCAGTTGCCTCAAGACTCAGCCATACCCCAAGCAGTCAGGACACCAAAAAGAGAGCTTTATCCTCTCTCAAATCAGGACTTGTACTTATATAGGATGTCCAGATCTCTCTGTAAAGTTTTGCCATCCTTGGCTCATTTATTCACTTATTCATTTGTTCACTCAGCAGATAATGTGCTTACTGAGGTTTGCCTTGTGGCAAGTGCAACTTTATTGATTGTAAGCGATGACCAAGGCAGACCTGGTTCCTGCCTACTCAGATTTAACACCCAGGCAGAGAAGGTACTAGACTGAAGTTGATGGGCTGCAGACTGGGCTACCAATCACTGGGCTTTTCTCACTTCCAACCACCTTGGGCACAGTCCCACAGCACTCAGTGCCTCAGTCTTATCATCTGTAAGGTAGGTGTGAGAAACATATGTCTGTTGTAGGGCTACTACAAAGAGGAAAGGAAATGGATTACCCAAATAAAACATTTCATAAAGATGTTAGCATATGGAGAGTCCTCGGTTAGTGTCAGCCACAGCGCCTGCCATCATTGTCACTGCCCTCATGATTGAGGGTAAGAACGGCAAGATGTTGTGTCAACAAGGAAGGCTTTGCATTTTCCTAAAGCATCATAGTAAAAAGTTGTCTGCCTTGCCCATTGGATGAAACCCTATTTCTTGTGGCCCTGAAGCACGCCGTGAATACTACTACTTACAGTCACACCTCCCTGTTGTTTATTACATTGCAAGGGCCAACTAATCCTCTGCTATTGGCCATTTATGTTGTTCCGATTGATCGTCTGTTGTCTCCTGAAATCTCACCGTCTAATCCCTTTCGAAAATTCAAGTAGCTTTTCATTATCAAGACTCAGAGCGTGGAGAGAATAACTGATAGGAATTGAGTGTTAAAACAAGAAGAAAAGTGGCTAATGATTCTGAAAGCCAGATTACAGGGCCACAAAACCACCTCTGCATCCATCAGGCCAGTGCCTGGGAATATTTGTTTAATAAATCATGAATTAGTGTTCTTAATAAAAAAAATATATTCTAACTTCCTCTGTAGTTCCCTTCAGCCACCCAGGACACTTGACCACTCAATGACATGACGATTTTGATGGGGTAGAGAGGACAGGAGAGCCAGAGATACACCTCTGTTAATTCTCTATATGTACATAGAATCCAGACACTTTCAGATCTGTATCTACTCATGTTTAGGATCAACAGGTAAAGAAAAGTAAGTTACCACACACACACTCAACTGCATACTAGTCAGAAGACACTAAAATCAAGGACACATCTCTATCATAGTCAACCCATCCCAATTTATTGCCCAAAAGTCCACCCAAAAAAGAAAATAAAAAAGAAAGAAAGAAAGAAAAAAAAAAACCACACTCCATCTAGAAAGCTGGCCTAATTCAATCCTGACAGATTGCTGCTCTATTTCACAGCTGCCTGGTAGCTGAATCTGTTTCTAAGGTCTGGCAGGAATAGGATACATCTGGCTTCCCTGAGTTATTTAATATCTTTGGCACAAGCCAAGAATGGTAGAAATGGTAGAAAATGTGTTTTGTTCTTACTCTAAGACACAAGAGAGTTGGAAAAAGTACGTTTTTTTTCCTCCTGATTTTAAAATGATCAGACGAGAGTGAGAGGGCGAGTTCATAGACAGTCAGTGGATGAACTCCTGCATTCCATCTGGAGGACGAGTTGTCGAGTGTATGGTGATTTCTGCAGGCTTTGAAATGGGGTGGCGGTTTCATGATATCAAATGCTTAATGAGGTGAGGCCCCATCTCATCGGTATGCAGTCTTGCACTGACATTACATGCGCTAATCCTGAAACAATAAGCTGTAAGGAGAGGCTTGCTTTCCTGGTTGGAAATGAATGGAGCAGCCCGAATTATTCCAGCTTTATCTCCCACTTTAACCTGGAATGGGGCCAGCATGTTGAGTTTCACCCAGGGGAATTCGTATCATGTGAAAAACTTAAATCAGGTCTGTCTGCCAGTACACACAATCCTAATCCGTTAAATATTTCTAACTAACAATGCACACGGGACCCTTGAGCTCCACAGACAGTCATGTTCTGCTAAGGCCATGCAAGTATAACTGCTTCTGCCTGCTTTTTTAGAGACAAACTGATAATCTCTTATGCCTCCATGGTTTTACTCAAATCCCTCATGCAACGTGCAAGGCGCTTGGCGTGTCTTGACCCTAGCAATGACACCCCCTCCATTCCCCGGGGCCCAGCTCTCTTACTGTGCACTCAGGAAAGCTTCAAATAAAGGATTGTCTTTCTGTCTGATTAGCTACTTAAAAGGAACCAGAATCCTTGGCTTTATCAAGTTACAGGAACTTGAGCCCTGAGCCCCTGCTGAAGTCTAAAGAGAGTAACACTGAGCCCTGTCAGTCCCCGTGTCCTGCTATATTCAGGAAAGTGAAAATGACATTGGGACTGAACTGAAGCGTTTTTCTTTAGAGTCAAACACTGCTGTCTGTAAAGATTTCTTTCTAGAAAACTAATTTTTCACCAGAGGACCTCTTTCTTTCTCCAGGTTCATAAGGGAATGATTTTAATTTTCCTTCATCCAAAGCTTTGCAAGTAACTTTTTCAGGATTATAAAAAGGAATGCATGAACAGTCTTTTATTTAGTAAGCACTGTGTATACTGAGTTAAGAGCTACATAAAAGGGCAGTGGGACTTGGTGGTTATGAATGTGGACCGAGGCATCTGCCTACCTGAGTACATTTCCTGCCCTCTGCCCTTCCAGCTGTGGGAGGTTGAGCTGGGGGCACAGCCTTGTGTCCTGACTTTCTCTTTGGTAACATGGGGATGTCAACTGTACTTACTTCATTCTGAAATCCTCCAGATCTGGCACTTAGCAAGTATTGTGTAAGCCTTAGCTGCCCCCACCGTCATGTTTGCCATTGCTGCTATTGTTGTCATTATCATCATTACTACTAAGGAACAGAGTCATTGCCAGAACAAGCCCACCAAGATTCCTGGCCTTATGAACTACAGGGCTTCCTCAATACACTAAATCAAAGATCTTAGCCATACTATAATGTGCTTAAATCAAAGAGAGGTAACTAGCTCCAGATAAACACAAATAAGGGGAAGTGTCCTGGTCAGGATCATCACTGGGCAGGCTTCCCTACAGAGGAGGTGATTGCTCTGAGATTGAAAGCAGCAGCAGCAGCAATAATCAGATAAAATAATTCACAAAATACAGAAAGTTATTCATAATGGCCATCAGCGATAACCACTGTTGGCGTTTTACTGTACGTCGCTTTCCACATTGTTTTTATGAAAGAATAGAAATGCAAACACGCCCATACGTGTCTTCTCATCACCAAAAATAGCATCCTACTCTCATGAAATAGAGCTGTCTGCTTTTTCCCCAAGTGGCATAGCGCCGACACTGTGTGAGAGTATCAGCAGTTGGGACTGACTTCCTCAGAGCCCAGACCACGGTGGGCCTTGCAACTGTGTCTCATGTCTCCCTTGCCTCCCTGCTCCATTGGTCCCCCTTCCCCCCTGAAACTGGGCGCTTCCACTCCCAGACCCAGCCCTTTGAGACCCCACCACCACCAAACACTCATGACTGAGCTTCTGTCCATCTACAAGGCTGCTTCCGGCACCCAGACCCTGCAGCGTGTCCTCTTCATGGGCAGATGGTGTCCAGAAACTTTATGCCTGTGTCTTAGATTTGTGAGCTTACCTGGAATGGGAGCCTGTGTTACATATTTCCAACTTACTTCGCAAAATACCCCCTCGTATCCCTGAAGCCTGCACTCCGAAGGAGGCTTGTAATAAGGGATTTGCTCCTGAGGTCATAAAGACCCCCAAATCTTACGAACCTCTTGGAGGATGAATTTTTAGTCCTGAAATTGCTGAAGGCCTGGGTCACTAAAGTCACCTTGAAAACAGTTACTTTTATGGATTCAAAAATTAAAAAAAAAAAAAAATCAATGGCTTTGTGCTGTGTGAATTGGTTTCACCTTTTCCTCCTCTCCAGCTATTCAATAGGTTGATTCATTCTCCGGCTCTGCAGTACAATAGGAGGCACGTCGGCTGTCTCAATGAGGGCCTGTCTGCATATTGTTGAGGGGAGCGGGAAGCTTTGGTTTCCCTTCTGTGTACACATTCTGGCTCATTCCAGTGGTTACCAGCAGCTGTTTAGCAGACACTAAGTCTTAGCTTTTTACCTGTAGCCCATCCAGCTTCCTTTTTTGTTGCAGATATACTTCTTCTCCCCTCTTGACTTCATTTTCCCTTATCTTCTCTTTATGCTCTCTCAGCTTTAACCCTGAATCATTTCAAAATGTGTGAGTTGCCCAGCCAAGGTCATTCAGAGAAACTGTGGGGCAGTGTAGTACTCTGCTCAGACTCCCTTTACAGCATACCATGCAAGGGAGGGTTGACCAATACCTGTGTATTCCTCACAGTCTTGGAACCGGAAGTCCAAGATCGAGGTGTTGGCCCTTTCCGTTCCTGGGGTTGGGACACCTACTTGGCCAGTAGACAGTTCCTTTTTCTCTGTGTCCTCAGGTGGAGAGAGCAGGCTCTTTGGAGCCTCCTCTTACAACAGCACTAATACCATGAGGGCCTTACCCTCATGACCTTACCTAACTCTAATTACCTCCCTCAGGCCCCATCTTAAATATTATCATTTTAGGAGAGAGTTTCACATATGAGTTTTGGGAATATACAACCATTCAGTTCATGATGAACAGGTTTCATGGCTGAGGGCTAAGAAAAGCATGTGACCTCATATCCCTCGTGTGTAGGATACGTGACTGGCAGGAGGTAAAATCTGAACTGCTGAGAAGGCAGAGCAGCAGGAAGAGGAGAGAGAGGCAACATGGTGTGGTAGAAAGAGAATATTTGGCACCAACTGCCAGCCCTACCATTTACTAACTGGGTGAATTTGAGGGATGTTCTTGGCCCTGGACTTGATTTTTCTTCACTGTCCAAGTGAACCGGTGATGCTCACCCCATAGGCTGGCTGGGAGTATCCCTTGTCCATCAGTAAAGACACACCTAGGGATGACATGGTTATATACCGTGCAGCAGGAACTGGGTTGGATATGAAATATGAAACTCAGTATCTGTGTCTAAAACTGAGTACAGGACAGAACCGCATCCTGCACAGCGAAGGTCTGAGACATGTGCAACCTTAAAAGACAAGTTGAGGAAAATGGCACTGGTGACTACTTCAATGGGTTGAGGGATAGTCATTTGAACTTGTTATGGACTGAACGTTTGTATCTTCTCCGAGTTCCTGTAATGAAGTCCTAACTCCATGTGATGATGTTGGGGATGGGAACTTTGGGAGGTAATTAGATGAAGTCTGGAGAGCAGAGCCCTTGTGATGGGATTAGTGTTCTTTTAAGAAAGGCACTCAGTAAATACTTCCTTCCTGGTCCCATATGAATGAGTGGGGATGATTCAGATTATCACTGGGGGAAGAATGCAATGATAGAATGGGGAGAGAGAAATGCTTACTATTGCTTTGCTCAATCTGAGAGTGAAGTTTCTTCTATTCAGATTGAGTTAAAAATGGATAGTAGAGATAGTCATGGGTCAAAATCTGTTGGGGTCATACTAGATTCTACATCATGGTCTTTTCCTGAGCCCTGAAATGCATATACTAGGTCATCTCATGATATATCCAGAGGAATGCCAGATCACTGTGCAGCCTCCCTGCCCATCATGTCTTCGTGGTAGAAAAGTAGAGATGTATTTGTGAGGTCTTAGGGGACATACATATCATTATGGCTTGACAAGCACAATCTTGCATTCGGATTAGAAGTTATTGCATCACATTTTTTAAGTCTGAAAAACCAGACTGGCCATAATGGCCAGTGAGGGTGTTTTTTGTTGTAAATTTTTTTTTAACTCTTTTAAATTAATTTTCAATTAGGTATTGAAAGGACAAAGTATAAAATTAACTAACTTGCAATTAATTTCAACAGTAATTATGCAAAAATTCTGGGCATGTGAATGATGGGGAGCATGGAATAATTAGTCATGGATTTTTTCAGTGCCATAATTACAGTGATGAATATGCATGAGGCCACTGGGGAAAGGGAACTCACCGCAAGCAATTGTATGTGATTAAACTTCCAGCTAGCTGTGTTGTGTTGTCATCTCCTCAAACTGTTAGCAAAGTTTCCCCAAACAAATATTCCTCAAAATGTAAAAGAGACGACCATCAGTGCCATTTTTCTGAACTCTTCTTTTTAATTTTTCAGATTTCTAGTTTTCTTGGACTGCTAGTATGGCATGTGTCACTGTTATGGGTGTGGACTAAACAAAAGCTTGGAGTACATTTTTATGGCAAACAAGCACAGCATAGCCTTCAGGCCAATTCTGCCTTGCTTCAGGTCAGCCTTTTGCCCAAGACTCCTCCCTCATGGGGCATTTCTCAGGCATCCTCACCTATAGTGCAGAGTACAGGGGTTGGGTTGCGGCCATAGTATCGATCGTCACAGCACCTGGCTGGGCTGAAATGCCCCTACAGGCTGGTTGCTGTGCTCACATTGCATTATTCTCTTTCATTCCCAACCACTGGGGTCTGAGATTTGCTGAACTTGCTCAGAGTCATTTACCTCATAAGTGGCAGATGGATGGTTGGATCTAGGTCCTTTTTGATCATAAATTGCATGTTATTTGCCACTCATTCACTATCATATTTCTCCATGTTGGGAAGGAGAATGAAATCATTGTAGATATCACATTTCGTGGCAGATGGAATTTGTCTAGCTCCCTTATTTTTCCAAGTGACCCTCCTATGACAGATGCACATTCTACGGGTAGCTAGGTGGTCAATACAGCTGGGTCTTGACAAGCTGGTGATGGGGTGATGGTGGTACTGGCAATGCTAACCCCTTAGAACAGAGGTCCCCATCCCCTGGGCCATGATGAACCTGACTGCACAACAGAATGTGAGCAGCAGGCAGCTACCATCTGCGCTCCTATCAGATCGGCAGTATTAGATTCTCATAGGAACATGAACCCTGCTATGAACCGTGCATGTGCATGTGAAGAATGTAGGTTGCATGTATTTTTGAATCACCCTAAAACCAATCCTTTCCCATCCAATTTGAGGAAAAATTATTTTCCATGAAACCAGTTCCTGGTGCCAAAAAGGTTGAGGACTCCCACCTGAGTCTGTTTGCCAGCTGCGATGCTGCAGAGTTTATAACAACCATGTCTAATCTTCACAAATAGATGCTATTGTCCCCCATTTTACAGATAAGAAGAACTGAGGCCGAGGTGTTTAAATTTACCAGCAAAGCTAGTAAATGATCAGACCAGGATTCATTCAGAGTTGGGCCCCTCAGCCTCCAGAGCCCGTGGCCTGTGCTGGACATTATAACCCCATATGGACCCCTGTTGAGGGTCCATGGACTAATATCCACCACGGGGAAATGTGACCCCACAAAGCATCTTCAGCCCCACTCTCTGAGTAACAGCCTGAATCTCAGTGCTGGAAATCTCATAAAATGTCCCCTGGCTGTACATGAAGCGATATTTGATATTCTCAAGACACTTTCTAGAACCTTCATAGGACAGAGGGAACTTCATGTAAATTGTGTCTCACTGTACTGATTCTGAGGTCTTACTTTAATTTAACACAGAGCACTTTGCCTGAGGCTCCTATTTCCATCTGCAGAGCCCCAAGAAGGCTGCTCACCTGTGTGATGAACCCTCTGTGTCGAGTTGTGTTGTCCTAGCCAGTGACTTCTTTTGATTTGTGACACACAAATCATAATTTTCGTGTCCAGGGTCAGGAGCTACCTGATGGAGTAGTGTGTGCATTCTGAGGGCAACTACAGCCCACAGGGCCCTGCGTGGGCTCAGGGAATGCCAGTTCCACACACTCCCAATTCTCATTCAGCTTAATAGTTTCTAGTTAAAAAAAAATAAATTTTTTTTTAAAATCCCATCACAACCACACATACCAGACTGTCATTAGCAGAACTGGGAAGAACCTTTCGCCAAGTGAAGCAATTTCCTCGTCCTGTAATTAAAGCAATTGGGGGACTGAATGTATTCATGGGCAAACTCGCTGAAGTGAGACAGGAGTGTTTTACAGTACGGGGTGTCCAAGGAACACCAGCAGCTCTGGGCAGAACAACCTCTGTCTCTCTCCATCATAAACATGGTGTTGCCAGTGGGTCAGGCCTGAGCTCTCTTTATACTGTGTCAGAGGCAGAAAAAAAAAAAAAGATGAAAACACTAAGGCACAGAAAAAGCAAGCAGTTTGTCCCAAGAAGGGAGCAAGCCAGCCATCAGCCAAACTGGTACAGCCTCGTCCTCTCTCCTCTGCTCCCAACTTCCTCCTAAACTCACTTGATGTGTGCTGGGACTTTCTTGTCATTGGAGTTTTGGTTTTTGGTTGTCTGTTTGCAGTTTGTGTGTTTATGGTTCCAGTTTTCTTCTGCTTGTTACTCCTACAGAAGGACTTTCCCAAAGAGACTCTTCAGCATTTGGACATTCCTGCTTCCACCCCAAATCCACATGGGCCATTATGTCAGCACTGCCCTGCAGAAGTCCCTGGAGTGTCAATGGCTCCAGGCTAGAGCCACCTGTCCTTTTACCCCCAGCTTTCCTCCAGGCTCCCCAGGTTTTCCTTCTCTTTCTTGATAAGTGACCTGACTTCTCTGGATCTAAGAATTATTTTTTCCAAGCTCAGGTGGGACTCAAGATCAGTATTCTGTTCATTTGGCATTTACAGGCTGGGGATTTAGCTCAGTGCTATAAGCACCTGCCTGGCAACTGCAAAGTCATGAGTTCGATCCTCGGTACCAAAGAAAAAGAAAAAAATATAGTATAGCATTTGGCATTTACATCTGCTTCATGCTAATTCAACCTGTGGATGTAGGATAAGTGAATGCGACAAAAGTGTTCGTTCCTTCGGTGTGAGCATGGAGATTCCTGCTTTCAGAGTGGCCCAGCCCACAGTCCTCTGCCCCGGGGTGGCTGCCCCAAGGCATCTCACAGCTGGTCTCTTGGAAGAGTGAACACCAGCACTGCACTCCTTTGACTCCTCTCTTGTTTCATGAGAAGTGACTTTGGAGCCACAGGGTTAGCCTTTCATCGTTAGGGCTTTCAGTGGTATCTGTATTGTAGGGATATTTACATAGCATCTTTTATCCTCAATAAGAAGCAATGATGCTAGAGAATGCAAAAGACTCTTTCTTTTGCTTGAGACTCAGAGTTGAAGGTCCTTTGGAACCAATGGAAGCAAGAAAGTTTTCAACAGTTCTCATTCCCCTGAAATCATTAAAGATCAGAACAGCATTAAGAGCTTGTTCATCTGCTGTCAAACAAGATGCTTCAGAATGGCTCCAGTCTAGCCTTGTCCTGTTGAGACCACAAGGGAAGTTTGTCATCATGACTGATGATGAGTTTTCCTCCTCTGAAGCCAGTGAGAAATACAATTAGCCGAGTTTCCCTTTATCTCCCTCATTTGCGCGTTCAATTAGTGCTACTGGACACAGATACCATTGCAAGAGGAGCTTTACTGGGAAGAGCAGGATGGCTTGTACAAGTCAGCAACGTGAGTGGAATATCAATCCACGTGAAGCCTGTTTATGCTCTTGCCTTGGAGTCCCTGCTCCTTGGGCCTTCAGGACAGACCCTGGGCTGCTGCTGCACTGGGGGTAAGCACCACCAGAAGAAACACTTGGTACATGGATACAGCAGGATTTAGCTAGAGACCTTTGACTGGGTCAGGAAATCTTATTTCCTCTAAATCGGAAATTCTAAAATTGGAGAGGAAGCTCATGGAGAGTCTAGAAAATTAAATCCTTGTTAGGATTTAACATGAACGTTCATTCACTCATGAAATACTGAGTGGTACTAAAATGCTTGTAATAGCTAATACTGCGTGCTGTAAATGCTGGGGCTGCCGGTAGATCCTAAACCCATAATTTAAGGCTTATTATAGATTGGCTCTGTGGATATTGTGGTGTACCTAATATATATGTGTAAAGCTGATCTTAATGCTGAGATGTGAGAAGGACGGGTTATAAATATGACAGATGAGAATCCACCCCTTGGGAAGTTCCGTTGTTTTTTTTTTTTTTTTAATAGGAAACTTGCTATTTCAGTAGCTCCAAAACAAGGCAAAGTAAGACATGCTGTGACCTGAATAAGAGGAAGTGCAGAGGGAGGCTGTTACAGAGAGAGGTAATTTTAGAGAGCTCAAGGGTTGAGTTCAGAGAGAATGTGACTCTGGTCTTTGGGGTCCTAGAGGCTGACCAGCATATGGGTAGAAAGTCAGGCTGGCGAAGACATACCAGGCCATCAGAGCAGCTAAGACTTCTACAAAGAGTTACCTGTAGATCTCTGTAATTGGGAGGACTACCTGCCACTCCCATTTCTTCTAAACCATGGTTTGATTTTACTCTTTGTACTAGTAATTCTGGCTCAAAGTCTCACCTGAAGTTGTGGTCCTAACGTTGGCTGGACTGTGGTCTCATTCAAAGGCTTGGGTCAGGGGAGAATCTACTGCCGAGCTCACTCATACAGCTGTTGGCAGAACTCAGCTCTTTGCTGCAGTGGAGGCCTCAGTTGTTGGTTGGAGCCTCCCTTGGTTCCCTGCCACGTGGACTTCTCCAGAGGGTAGAGGCCAGGGTGGCCCTCAAAGCAGGTGAACAAGGGAACCAGCAAGAGCAAGCACCTGACATGGGAGGGGAGCTGCAGACTTTATACCTGATCCTGGAAAGGACATCTCATTATTATTGTTGTACTCTGTTAGAAGTGAGAAAATAAGTCCGAGCCCAATTAGGGCATAGACCTCCAATGACAGGGGTCGGAATGCGTACCTTACAGGTGGCCCACCACACTGGGGAAAGAACATCAGGAGCTGAGGTCATAGAGAGCAGTAAGGGCTACTCCGATGGGACCTCACAGGTCTTTGCGAAGACATTAGTGCTTAACAGTTGCTTAAATGTGAAATGACCCATCTCTGAGGATTTTTATCATGGAAAATTATAACAGGAAAAGATTGACAGTAGATCCTAAGAGCCATCCAGATGGGTTCTGGGTTAATAAACAATGCGTGCTTGCTATGTGACTGTTATCAAGAGTTAGAGGTGATTCTACCTGGAAGCCACTTCTACTAGAAAGTAATCAGGAAGTCTGTCAAACAAAGCCAGAGTTTGAACAACTTGAGCCACAGAATAAGTAATAATGTCTCAGCCCATCACATGCTGTTGTAACAAAATACTCAAGACTGGGTAATTTAAAAAGAACAGAAATGTATTTTTTGTCAGTTCTGAAAGCTAGAAGTTCCAGATCAAGGTGCCCGCAGGTTATGTGCTTGGTGAGGCCAGTTCTCTGCTTTGGAACAGGAAGGAAGGCAGAGAATAAGCTCACCAAACCCTGTGTGAAACGTTTTCTGTAAGGGCTTTCAATCCTATTTCTCAGGAAACAGCCCCCGAACCTAATTCTCTCCGTAAGTCCCCACCCCTTAAAACCATCAACGTTGGCATTACCTGAATGTGGAGAGGACACATTCAAACCATAGTGAATAGTACTGGATTACAGCTCAGAAGATGAAATAAATATCCATGAGTCATTCTGTTCACAATAAATACATGAGAAAGGGAATAAATCTTCCTTACAGAAAATTACAGTGAAGCTGGTGATGTAGCTCAGAGCTAGAGCTCTTGCCCAGCATACTTGAGTCCTTGTGTTCAGTGCCTGGTACTGGGGGGAGGGGATGCCAGAAAAATTTCAATGAATGAAATGTAGAAGGAATCAATGAGAATGATGAAAAACATCCATGAAAACAACACAGTGATAAATGCTGCAGGCAAGTTCCACAGTGAATGCTAAAATTAGTAGGGGAAAGTTGAAGTAAGAGCAGAATGTTTGCATGACTTTTAAGGGTTCCCCCCCAAGATATTTGGTAACTAATAGAGGTAAATAGTAAGTTTACAATGAGGAACTCTGTCAGATACCTCTTTAATCAAGTCAGCATCAGTAAATACATGTCAACTTCTCCCAGTGAGGTACACTGAATATGCTCTGTGATATTCTTTTCAGCAATATATTTCTTCTGAACTGTGAAATTACATCAAAAAAACCCAACTCAAGGGATATTCTACAGATAATTTCTCAGTTCTCTTCAAAGCGTTTAAGCCATGAAAGACAAAGAAGGGCTTAGAAATCGTCACAATTTGGAGAAAACCAATGCAAAGAAGACACCTAGATTGGATGCTGGGACAGAACCAAGACATTCATGGGAAAAACAGTGAAATCTGAATAAATTCTATAACTTAGTTAACATCATTGTCCCACAGTTTATGGCAGTTGTTCTAAGGTTAGGGATTTAACATGAGGGGAAGATTTAGGGGACTCTCTGCTATTTTTTGCAGTTCTCTAAATTTAAAATAAAAGGACATTTTAAAAAGTGGGAAGCCTGGAACACAGTAAGTGCTGTATAGGCCTATAATTAAATAGACAAAATGATACTGGATTCAAAAATTATGTAGGTGGTATGATTGAAAACTATGGTGAATATTTAAACTAAAAACATCTGTTACAGTAAGAAACGTGTTGCCTTTAGTCCCCTTCAAAAATACCCTTTTCACTTCAGACACGCTTATGCCTTCATTCTTGCCACTATCTGAAACAGTTCTGGAAGTCCTCTTCCAAAAGTGTCTTTGGTTGCTCTGTCATAGCTGCCTCAGTGTCCTATGTCATTTTTGTTTTGGAGAAGAGTGAGAAGTCACATGGTGCCAGATCCAGTGACTAAGGTGACTGAAGACACAGCACAATGTCTTTCCAAACCTGCCTGTCTATCAGATGGCACTCAGCAGTGGCATTCACCATACTTCTCATCACACCTCATAAAGACACTCACAAAAGAGGACTTCCAGAACTGCTTCAGAAAGTGGCAAGGATGATGGATAAGCATGTTCGAAGCCAAGGGAAATATTTTGAAGGGAATTAATGGCAATATGTCTTTTATTGTATAGGTTTGTTTTTAATTTAAACATTCATTTTGCCTTTTGATCATGCTTTCTATCATAGTACTTCTTTAGGTAAATAATTAAGGCATAATCATGTGTATTATCAATGAGAGATATTTGCTAATGTATACCCTGACTGGTTCTGGAAGCCTGCATAGAAAACAAGCCTGGCAAGAGAAAAATGGGCACCAGTGGTTGCCTCTAGGGAGCAGAAACTGGTGACTGGAAGAAAGCTACAAGATGCAGCTTACCATTCTCTGCAAACCCTAGATTACCTTTTAGATTTTTGAAACATGCATGTATTCTCTATTCAAAAAATAAAATTGATGCACTGGAACAGCCAGACCCCAGCATCTCCCCATGAGTCAGCGCCATTCACAAACCAGGGGTAGAGAAAATAAGTCCACACCAGCAAGCAAGTCCAGTCTGGGAACCAGTGCTATGTGTGGACCACCACCAAACTGAAACAGCCAGACCCCAGCCCCTTTAGGCACTTGGACTGGCAAATAAGAAGTATGAATCCCCTGCCCTGCTGTAAGTGATCAGCTTCTCTGGAGAAACACAGGCCGTGATGATATCTGTGGAGGTGAAATGCCATTGGGTGCTTGTGGTGCTTTGTTGTTTGACTAACATTGTAGCTCTGGGGCCAGTGGTCTGATCATAGGTTCAGAGGATAGAGGTATGCAGTGTGACATCTAGCGGGGATCTCCTTCTGAGGGTTCTAGCCATTGTTGATTCCCTATGGTCTGGTTTTGGAAGTCTTATGTCATTTCCATTGTTTTGTTGGGTTGGGTTTTATTCTCTTTTGTTTTGTTTGATTATGTCAAATTTGATGGCAGGAGCAGCTGTTTCAAAGATAGCAAGATATATTATGGCAGCAATTTTGGATTTACTATTGGCTTGTTTTGAAGTCCTTTATTGCATTCATTGTTTTGTTTTTATTGTTTCTATTCTATTCTATGCTGTTTGATTTTTACTATGTCTGAAGTTATCTGCCGCTATTTTGAAGACATCAAAGGCATTATGATAACTATTGTTGATTTTGTAATGTTTTGAAGTCCTGTATCTCTTACACTGGTTTGTTTTGATTGGTTTTATTCTGTTTTATCCTCTTTAACATAAATAAATAAATAAATAAAAATAAAATTGAAATAATCTAAGCAGCCAGGGTAGCCCAGAGGTTCCCAGGGTTCACTGTCCATTCTCTCATCACTCCCAGCCCTTAACAGTGGCTGAGCATCTTTGAACACCCTGGCTGTGCTCAGTAAATATTTCATGAATGGGCAGGTGGGCTGCCTTTTGGTCTTCCGTAGTAAGCATCATAGTAGCACACTGATCAACGTGAATCTTCTCATTCTACTTCCAGCCCAGGCCCTCTGTTCAGATAGAAGGCTTTGATTCTTCACATGCTTTTTTTCGGGCAGCTCCATTAATGTTTAAAATGCTTGCCTGCGCTTTCCAGCCTGTCTGAGGTGTCTGGAGAGCTTTCAGCAGGGCTACATGGACTCTAAAGCAGCCCCAGGGAAAGTTGGTTATTATTTCCTCCTTAAAAAATGGAGCAGGTAACTCAGCATCCTCCACAGTGCAGACCCAGTAGTTACTCATCTATTATGGAACAGCCGGGTTCTGTGACCTGCTGCCCAGGAGGCCGCTGGTGTTGGAATGGAGCCTCCAGCATCTCGTGTTAAAAGATCATTAAAATGCTCGACCAAGCCTTCATCTCACGAAGCATAAATCTGAGACGTCCAAGCACCTCTCAGAAGACAGGATTGCACAGGCAGGAAAATTGCTCAACAGCCTGGGGAGGTCATGGTGTCAGAGAGCAGATAGATTTGTTAATCATTCAAGTGCTTCCTAGCTAAGGCTGAGACCAAGTTCGCTCTAAGAACATTTCAGCAGCTTGCTTCTGCAGACAACAGAAAACAGGAAGTGATGGCTGGAGAGTGAAGGAAAGGTAGGCTTGATGTCTCCTCGATTTCTTGATGTCTTCATTTATTTTCAGCAACAGTTCTATTCTCATTGTCATGATTGGCACACTTTGTGTATGAGAGTAACTTCAGAATTAGGCCATGGACAGGCCAGCCAATATTTTAGACTTTGTGGGCCTTGGAGTAACTATGACAACTATGCTGCTTTGCTGTATTAACATGAATTGAGCCATGCCTGATAGTAAATGAATAGGCATGATGGGGTACCAATAAAACTTTATTTATAAAAATAGTTCATGGCCAGACTTTAGCCATTCTTGGGCTGGAGCTTGCAGTGCTAGACAGCAAATGGCTCAAAATTCATGTTGCAGAAGACTCAAGGATTGGGCCATATAGAGACCACTGTTAGGAGATGCGACTTTGAATAGTGATCAGCTCTTAAAGAGTAGAAAACAAGAAATATGCGATAACTATGTTTACTTCCTAAAAAGAACTTTCTGGCTGCTATATGGAAAATGTAGAGAGAGATAAGATCAGAAGCTAGAAGATCATCTGAGAGGTTCATATAGTGATTCATGCAGTGTATTAGTTTTCCACTGCTGTGACAAAATATCTGAGGTAAACAATTTAAAGGAGAAAGGTTTACGTGGGTTCATGGTTGCAGAGGCTTTAGTCCGTGGTCACTGACTCTGCTGCTTTTGGGCATGTGCCGAGGCAGAATAACAGGGAGCATGTGATACAGCAAAACTGCCAATTTCACGGCAGCCAAGAAGCAAAGAGAGAGGAACAGGGACAAATTATACCCTTCAGAGGTGTGCCCTCAGTGATCTCAGATCCTTCCACAAGGCCCTCTTTCCTAAAGGTTCCACCTCCTCCAAACAGTATTACAGTCTAAAGACCAAGCCTTTAACACATAGGCCTTTGGGGGAGTTTTCTGATCCAAACTATAGTATGCAGCAAACAACAGTAAGTTACCCCATATTTTGGAAGCAAACTGAGCAGGACCTGACAGAGTTGGACATACAGGAAAGGAAAGAAACAAGGCTAATGCTAAGACTTCCCACTTCAGTGACTGACTGGGGATGCCATTGTAGTGTAATAATTGATATTTTATGACAATATTTGTTTTCTCAGCTCCTGGCAATGTAATTTCTCTTTTTTTGTTTTTGTTTTTGTTTTTATTTTGTTTTGTTTTGTTTTGTTTTTTGTTTTCATTGCCAATGGCAAGCCTAAAGTCAGTTTTTCTCTCCCCAGACTTTAGGGTTAGCTTTTCCCTGCAAAGCTATTTGTGGGTAATGATACCACTTTCACAAACTGATCAAAGCATCCAGCTCCCTGTGTCTCGCTTGAGTTAGCAGTATTCTGCTTTTGACCGCTGACACCGCAGGCTCCATAAACCATTGTATTGTAACTCACCAAGCCTTATTACTGGACCAGAAACCAACTGACCATTGAGTTTAAAGAATGTCTGCTAAGCATTTCATTTTGCAACTTCCACTCCAGGTAAATAGATACAGTAAGCAATAGAAATAGTAATTCTGTACCACCCTCCTTATTCAGCAAATTCCAGGAGGCACATATATTTATTTTAAGCACATTGCTTGCAGGAGCAGCTCAGGATGTCATATACAAGGACCCGGGTTTGCTGAAGCCGTGCCTTGCCCAGGAAGGATGCCTCTGAGGGCTCCCTGGTGATGGTTAAGATGAATAGAACATTGATCCCAATACATCATCTCCTTTTGTGGACTTCTGCTTTTTTTATGCCCTGCAGTGGGCAGAGGTAACCAAAAATTCCTACTCCCTGTTTGCATGTTATTCTTCTGTTGACATTTTTAAAGCAATTATACAATGGAGCAGAGTTCTAAAAAGGCCACCCAGGCTCTAGCTCCCAATTACCCTCTCACTACGATGGTAACAGTCTGAATTCCTTTTCCTTTTCTCTTTTCTTTTCTTTTCTTTCTTTCTTTCTTTTTTTTAATCCTCTTTTCTGCCTTAAATAGCCCAATAGTGCTTCATCCTCCAGCCAGATCTGTAACTGCCCCGGGCCTATTTTTTAGCAAAGAGGCCATTAGCCAGCTAACTCCCTGGGCTGTCCCTGGGCCTTTGCCCTTCTGGAACAGAGATGGAGGATGTACACAGCGTCTCTCAGCAGGCTTCAGAGAGCTCTGCGGTCTCCATTCTGAGATGCTTTCCTTGAGGGAACAGCTTAGAATTTAGAGGCCAAGTACATTGGGTAAAGTTTCAGTGCCACTTGAAGAATGGAATTTGTGGTTCTTAGGGAAAGGTCCCGCCCCCCACTTATCCAATAGCAAGCACATAGTAGGGAACAGGAAGCCCTTCATCTCTTAGAGCAAGAGCAACTGAAAATTCTTGAAAAGACACCTGCTCATTCTGTCTTCAGTTTTAGAACTTTCTTTTCTGTCTTTCTTCTCTCTCTGTCCCCCTCCCCCACCCCCCTTCCTCTCCCTCTCTGTCTCCCCTCCTCCTCCTCCTCCTGTTCTTGTCTTCTTTCCTCCTCTCCCGCTCCTCCTCCTCCTTCACCTATTCCTCCTCCCCCTCTTCCCTCTCTCCCTTTCCCTTATTCTCATTATTCTCCTTTTGACCCTAATCTTAGTGCATTTGTCTCCTGGTCCTAGAGCCGAATTTGATGCTTCTTGTCAGATGGGTCCCATCTGATTTCCCTCTGGCTCAGGGCTCAGATGGCTCCTGCTGTGGTCCGTCTGAGGCTGGGCAGCTTGGATTTTCCCATTACCCTCCCCCCCACACACACACACTCCTGTTAATTTTAGCAACTTGAGTTGCCATGGTAATGGTTCAGTGGGGTTTTTGTGGTTCTCTTTTGATTCAGTCATTTGCCAGTCTGCCCTTTAAATTAAGCTTTTTCAATCCGCATCTAAATTGGGACAGGAGATGTGCTTGGAATAGGGAACCACTGAGATGCTTGGCCAGGGAAGTTTTGTTTTGAACGGGAAAGTCAGGGTGGACGCAGGGATGCCCTGGGTTCACAGCAGCCAAGACAGTGCCTTGAATCTTCTAGGCCGGTGAGAAGGTAGACACAGGCATGGCAGAGACTAGGGTAGGAGGGCCCGAGTGAACCGGACACCCTGTGAGCCCCTCCACATCAGGCCTGTCCCTCTTTTACTTTTGAGCTCCCTTGCTGAGCACACAGTCCACCCAAGAAACTGGACACCTTGGTGGATCAATGCATGCAGCCCAGCTGCCCTTGGTACCTCGGTTCACCTCGCAGCCCTTGGGGGCCAGGTTCTCATGCCCTGAGAATCCCAGCTCCTCTTCCTGCCACCCTCTCTGAAACCAATCCTCTGCTTATGGGGCTCCAATTTTAGGACAGTTTTTAAAGTTCTTCTCAACTCTGTGATGGCCACAGGTTTTTAATCCTGATTGGTAAACAAGGATTAGAAAGGTGGGATCCACTGCCCAGGGTCACTCCTGTGAACCCTGACCAAACTGGGCTTCAGCCTGCCCTCACGCATGCCTCCTGCCTAAGGGCAGGGGTCTCTGAGTGTTAGCGACTGTTCACGCAGACTTTCCGCTCTGGTGACAGTGACTTCACATTCATGAACTCCGATTCCCATGGGGACTCTGCATGGAGGGAAGGTGGGTGGGTTTCATTATCCTTGCTTTACAAAGGAGGAAAGAGCTTTAAATTTTCCCAGGGTGTCCCAGGGGCTCAGAAGCAGAAGATTTGGGCCATTTGGGAACATGGGTTGGATCATGAATAAGAGACTGAACATCCGAACAGGCAACCACCAGACCTTATATGAAAGTAGAACTATGACCACATCCTGCGGCTGCCAGCCCAGGAAGCCATGATGCTATCCAGAGCACCAGGCCCAGGAAGCCAGCCTGCTCTGGGACAGACTTTCAGGCAAGTTGCTATCTCTTGTAACAATCCAGGAAGCCAAGCTATAATCGCTGTAACAATTGGCCCCAAACAACCAGGACTTGATTAATAACTGACAGCTTCCCTAATTCATGTCCCTGCTTCCAATTTAGGACCAAGCGGAGAAAGCCAAATGTGCTTCTCTAATCACATGGGTTGCCCCATTCTAAGTGAGTTTAGCCTCAACCTCCCTGTGCCAGCAGCCACCATTCAGGGTCACCTGAAGCTGTCTGTGTCCCCTCTAGCCCCACCAAAAACTTTTCCCACCCTCTGCCAAAATGCAAGTGACGGTGGCTGGCTCCTTTGCCACAATGAGCTCTGAATACACAGCTTTTGCTCTTTTCATCCAGGTACTCTTCATTTACTTCTCTGGATGACGGGGCATGGGTGCCAGCACTGAAGGCAGGCACAGTTCCCTGGTGTGATGCTGGTAGCCAAGTGGTTGGTGTTGTACCCATCCTCCCTGCAGTTCCTGGCCTCCTGCATGTCAGCAGACACTGGCATAAAGTCAGATAACCATCAGAAAGCTGGGCATGGTGGTGCAGACCTGTAATGCTAGCTTTCTAGGAGGCTGAGGTGGGAAGACTGCAAGTTCAAGCCTAGCTCTGGGAAATTAGCAACTTAGTGAGAGCCTATCTCAATCAATAAAATAAAATAAAATGGGTTAGGATGTACTTCACCATGAAGGCTCAGGGTCCAATTCCCTAATACTGGAAAGGAAAAGGAAAGGAGAGGAGAGAGGAGGAGTAGGGAGAGGAGGAAAAGGGAGAGAAGGGGAGGGGAGAGGAAGGAAAGATACTATCAGGGAGAGGTGTGTAAGGTGAGCATAGAAAAAAAGCCCTGTAATTCCAACAGAGAGGCAGTGGGAAGCTTCCTTAACATGATGGTGCTTGAGCTAAGGCTGGGAAGGTTGTGGCTGTGCCAGGCCAAGACAGGAAGGAGAATGGAACCCTCCGTGGCATGCCCTGGTTGGGTCCTTCTCCCCGCAAGCTCCATGCTCCTCCTCCCTGCCCCTCTGCTCACCTCCCTGAGCCTCAGCATGCGGCTCACTGATGCGTTTGTCCAGTGAGGAGCCCCAGCAGGAGGTTGGTGAGTGGAAAGGGGAAAAGGTGAGAGCACTTGAGACTTAGCAGTGACTCCTTTCCTCCACCAAAGGCCCAGTCCCTGTCAGGTCACTTGGGTTCCTAGAGTTGCAGAAGCTACATCCTCCACCCTTCAGGCCCAGGCTGGTAACAGCCTCTCTCGGTCCCATCATTAAACTCTTTCCATCTCTTTTAACTCAGGAGGCTGTGGGATCCAGGACTGCAGGCCCCAGCCACTAGGAAGTCAAATGGCAAATGCATCTGAGAAACTTTGAGTGCTTTATTATAGGCCAGTGTGACCAGTGTGGCCCACCCTGGAAAAGGAAGCAGTAAGAGAGGAGTTGGGGGGAAGGACTCCAGTAGTGAAGAGCTTGAGCATCATCATGAGGAGCTAGGGTTTTACTCTTTGGAGGTAGAAAGTTCTAGAAGGGTTGTGAGTGAGGGACAGAAACAGGTCCAAGCTGCAGGGCCTCACAAGGTTGGCCTGCAGTAACCACATCAAGGCACCATCTTGGCCACTTGGGGAAGATGATTCCAGGAAGGATTTCATTGTCCCCATCTAATTTGTGAGAACGAATATTTTAGAAGGTTGGGACTCTGTTTGGGTCACAAACAAATATCTTTTCTACAACCCTGAGCCTTGCTGCTGCCCATGGGCCTGGTTTTCCTTGCCCTGAGCCCATTCCACGGAGACCTGTCCAGTGGACCGGTCCTCACCCTGTGTGTTATCTCTGAGTGTTGGGCACAGCCAGGCTCAGGTTGTGGCTCTGTCGCTTCCTGGCTGTGCAGCCCAGGGCTTCATTTCCCTGAGGCTTGGGTTTCTCACCAGTGGGGTTAAATGCGCTGGTAGCCCTGGAGTACTTCACGTGGAAGGGATTTCATTTCATATGAAAGATGCAAGTGCCAGGGTGCCTTCGTCATTGGGCACAGGGCTAGAGTCCCTCTGCCCACTGCAACCAGTGAGTTGTATCGTTTGAGGGGGTCACAAGCAGAATCCGAGTCTGCCCTCGTGGAGTTCCATCCCTGTAGGACAGAGAGACGATGAAAGACAAATGCAGTGTCCAGCGACAAACTCTGTGAAGGCAGATAAAGGCAGGGCAAGGGAACAGAGATAAGACAGAAGTGGCTAACACTGGCCTGGGAGCAGAGACGGGAGAATTGTCTGTGAGCGGTACAGATGCTGGGAAGGGTGTGTGAGCAGAGGGCACAGCCAGGACTGTGCGCAGAGTGGTATGAGCTGGGTGTCCCATCCTGAAACCCCTACAGGGACAGGGCCGCACTGGACCTGGGGCCAGGTGGGGGGCTTTGCCCTTATGCTGAGTACACAGCAAGCCACTATAGGGTTCTGGGCAGAGGAATGACAGAACAATTTAAGAGGAGCACCTGCAGCCACAAGGACAAGGGACCTGCAGAGCTCCAGAGCAAGGCAGGTGGAGGTGACAGTGGCTGGGGAGGGAGGATGTGAGGCCCGGGTGCTGGCACCAGGATGGTCCAGGAACTGGCAATTGGAGCAAAATGAGCAACCCTGACATCTGGGTCACTGGGTCACTGTGCTGAGATCTGAAATCTCAAGCCACGAATTTGATCATCGTCAAGAAAGCTCCCCCCTTGGGAGCACACCACGCAGATTGCTTCTGTTGTCAGCCAGTTCCCTAAATTATTCAGGAAGTTTTCTGCACTCACAGGCTGTAAGCGTGCATGCTCAGCTTTTTCTGGGCAATGAGGTGTCACAGGCAGAAGCAGCACCGATGGACTGATTACTCAGGGGCCCAGAGGAACTCGCGGATCTGCCGATCACAGCCAGAGCAGCCTTGGGCTCTTCCTGAATGTCGACAGCATCAGCTCAGGCTGCGCAGCGCCTGTCAGATGTCAGAGATGCGAAGTGGCGCGCAGCCCTCCCTGGGGGTGCTGTGCATTTAACCCTAAGTTTTGCTCACTATTGAAGGCTCCTATCAGTGACGATGGCATTGAACTCGAACTGGGGTGGCCAAGGATGTGGGTCATGCTGCGACACAGGAGGAGAGGAAGGGGCTGAGGCAGTCACTCCTCACGTTCAGCCTCTGAAGTTGGCAACTGCAGCCATGGGCTTGTCTCCAGCATATGCTAATGCCCAGTGGTGCCCGTATCATGTTTGGAAAAACACAGTTTCCACGTTGTTGGGAATGCGCTCATTTGGAATATGCTGTGTATTCTGTTCCATCTTAGCATAGCACTGAACTTCATAAATTGCTACAGATATTTCTGAAGGCTCGCAATGAACATTTGCTCAGTAAAGGCTCTGAAAAGCCCTACAATAGCTATTAGCAATAACTAAAGTGTGTTGGGTGTCAGACATCAGTCTGGACCTTTTTCTCTAGGTTTTCTCTCTTTATCCACAAAGGAGCTCTAGTTATAGATGAGGGTTTTGAAGCACAAAGGTAAAGTAATTCATCCTAGGTCACACACAACTCAGGCTTAAATCTAGATGGTTTGGTTTCTGAGCCTGCACTACCAAAAAAGAAGTGTTTTCATTTGTCTAATTGAACTTTTTTCACAGCTATTGGACCCAACAGCTGTTATGAAATACCTCTTGCCATTTCCACTGAAGACACTTTCATTATATTGATCAGAGCCTAAGATTAAGTGTCTGTTGCAGTTTTTACCAAAGAGTCCCCAGTGAGAGAGCAGGAAAGTGGGGTGATGGATGGGAGAAATGAGAAAGAGAAGAGGGGGAGCAGAGAGAGTTTTCCAGGATAGCATGATGGTTTCTTTGACTCTTGAGCCCCAACGCTAGTTTGCTCTGTGATCTTCAGTAAGTACCTTAAGCTCTCAGAGCTTCAGTTTCCCTATGCATAAAACTGGGATGATAAAACGGCACACTCCCTGGGATTTGTGGCAAGGATGAAGGGAAACTGTGCGTCACAGGGGGAGGTTAAAAGCAGC
Organism: Dasyprocta punctata; assembly: GCA_004363535.1. NCBI lineage: Eukaryota > Metazoa > Chordata > Mammalia > Rodentia > Dasyproctidae > Dasyprocta > Dasyprocta punctata. The sequence goes on along the minus strand of RJWM01011792.1, from coordinate 4,375 downwards.
AGGTCAGGTGTTCACACCTCAGCTTTGGGGGTTTTCCTCTCTCCTTACAACTCTTTACCATCCCATGGTTTTTATGCAGTGAGGAGGCTGTGGAGGCTCTGAATGACCACATCTCTGTGTTTTAGTGTTAGTTTACAGATACAAAAGTAGAAGAAACAGAAGAAACAAAACAACCACCAAAAAACTCCTTGTGGAGTACTTCCTGTGCTTACGAGGTTGCAGTTGGCTCTGGGGAGGCGGGACCTCAAGCAGAAGCCTTTGCCTGCCAAGAACTACTCTTAGTAGGGTGTTAAATCTGTGTGAAGTAAAATCAATGCTAAGAGCTCGTATTTTGGAGGCTCCTGGTTCCATGCTTGCTGGCTCTAATGGCAGCACTCGATCATTCCTCAGGCACATGGGGCACCCTTGGCTGGGGCTATAGAACTCCAATTTCTGCTTCCAACTTCGCATGACTTTGCCCCTGTCTGTCTATGTGTGTTTTCCTTTTCTCTCTCCCAAGGACCCTCATTATGGGATTTAAAGCCTATCCCAACTCATCCTGAGACCACAGCTCGTCTTGAGACCCATGCCTTCGTTGTGTCTGCATAGACCCTTTCTCCAAATAAAGCCTCAGTCTGTGGTTCTAAGTGGGTGGGAGATTGGAACATTGAGCAAAGATTAATGTTCACAGAGGCTGAAGTCATTAGACCCCTGGGAAGGTTTTTATCCCTATGTTCAATGTGGCCCTGAGAATGAAGATGAGGAGCAGATGCTGAACAAACACTATTCAGCAAAAGTAATGATACTCAGTAGATCACTGTGCATAGAGAAAGGATAACTCAGAGTGTCCTAACCAGGGAAACCCAGTGGCCAGGCAAAGAATGAGAAATCTATCCCAAGAAATCATTGCAGCGATGACCAAAGATCACTAACTTATTCAACGTCTGTGTCAGGCACTGCCTATAATAGAATAACACAGACTGGGTAATGTACAAAGCACAGAGATTTATAAAGTCTGATCAGAAAACACAGTGTGTATTTAAATTTAAAAATGTATTATACTAAACGATGCATCGTCAAAATACTCCCCCTTGCTTTGAATACATTTATCCCACCATCCTTACCACTTTCTGAAGCAGACTGGATCTCCTCTTTTGTTAGTGTTTTTATGAGGTGTGATTTAAAAAATCAACCAAACAATAAATTAAATTAGATAAATAAATAATACATATTTATGGCAGGTTCAGAAATACATTACAGTGTGTCCTCCACCACCTCATTCACCAGATCAAACACCAAAGTCAAAAGGACCATAAAAGGTAAACTTTTGTAATCAGTTCAGGACATCAAGACAGCCACAGCAGTGTGACTAAAGACATGAAAGAAGACTTTCAGTACTGCTTCAGGTTAGATAGTGCATTCAAAGCGAGGGAGAGTGTTCTGGGGGGGCGGGATTAAGATCAATGTCTCCTCTTTTTTAATTAATTTTTAAGCTTTTATTAGTACATGTTTGCAGTACATGCAATTGACAGTCATCTTGGGGAGTGGGTATGTGTACATAATGTATCTTGTTTCTTTTCTTTAACCCTTTACCTTTCCTCTCCCCTCTTCTGATTCCCCTTCCCCCATTTTCATTTGTATTGATATCATTAATCTTAGCTCATGTTTATGGCATATAATGTTTGCATTCATTGAGGCTTCTAGGTTCCTGTACGTGGTGTATCATTACTCTACTTATTTCCCCTTCCCCTCTCCTCACCCTTTGCCCTTGGTCTCTTGGACCCTTTCCCGTATGCAAGAGATCCATCTCCTTAGCTCCTTCTGTCCATCCTTTATTATTCTCTTTGTTTGTACTTTGCCTTACTCAAATGAGAGATACCATATGGTATTTAAGCTTATATGTCTGGTTTATTTTACTCAACATATTTTCCAGATGCATTCATTTTCCTACAAATGACTCAAATTTGTCGTCCTTTATAGCCAAATGGTATTCTATTATATATAGACACTACATTTTGTATATCCAGTCACCTATTGACAGATATACAGTCTGCTCCTAGGATTTAGCTATTAAGAATTGTGTTGCTATAAACATTGGCATGCATGTATCACTGTAATATGATGACTTTAGCTCTTTGGGGGAAGATACTTAGAAGAAGCATAGCTGGTTCATATGGAATTTCTAATTTTAGGCCTTTGAGAAATCTCCATACTCATTGCTGTAATGGCTGTACTAGTTTGCACTCTTACCAACAATGCAGAAGGGCTCCTTTTTTTACCACAGCCTCACCAGCACTTGTTATTTTTTGATTTCTTAGTGATTGCCATCCTCTCCTGTAATACTTTTTTTATTTCATCCTTCATGGTATTTATTTTTATCAGACCACATACGACAGTAAAGATTTAGTTAAGTAAATTTTAATGTATCTACATAGTTAAATCCTGTGTTAGCCACTCTTCAATAAAAGAGTGAATAGTAAGGAAAGGTGTCCACATACATGTCTGTATAGTATGAAGAACAGTACATGTATGTGTGCACGCATAGAGAATGATTTTGAAGGATCTCTGTTGTTAGTCAGCAGAGTACAACTGGGTTACCAACCTGTCTTGCTGTCTGTTTTTATGAATAAGATTTTGTTGAGAGTAACCACACTTGTTTATCGACATATTTGTCTGTGGCTGCTTTTATGTTGAGTGGTTGTGACCTTACCTATCACCCACAAAGCATAAAATATTTACTATCTGGCTGATGACAGAAGTTTGCTAACCTTCGGCCATACAAAACTGTGAACTATGTTATTATCTAGTGGAATTTCAATACATTTGGGGAAAGGAGAAGGCATTTGCCTGCATTGAACTTTTCTGTATTACTGTAATTTTAGTAATCAGCATGGATTTTTATAATCAGACATAAAATTTAATTCAGAAGAAGAAAAAAGTATGTGGAACTGATAGAACTTGGTTTCAAGACTCAATTATAATGGGTATAGTTACCAGCACACTTAGTGGCATAATGATAGGTATATAGTTCAATCAGACAGAATAGAGTCTAGAAATGATCCAGGCTTGTACCAGCTGATTTGCAACAAAGGTGTCAGGTAATTAAATAGAAAAAGACAGACTTTTCAACAAATGGTGCTAGATAAAAATGGATATTTAAAAGGGGAGATAAAAAGACCTTGACCTTTTCCTTGTACCATAAACAGAAATTGACTTGCAATGGATCATAGATGTAAATGGAAGTGCTAAAGCTACAGAACTCCCTCTGGGCAAAGATTTAGGAGAAAATTCCTTGAAAAGAATGTAAAAAGCACAAACCATTTAAAAAGAACTGATGCAATGGACTTCATGAATTTTTTTTTAAAGAAATACTTCTCTTCAAAAAGATACTATAAAGAAAATGAAAAGACAAGCCACAGCCCAGGGGAATATTTATTTGAAAAACATTCTTTTGATGAAGGACCTGTGCATATGTCCCAGAACATAGGTAATATTCTTCCCCCTCAATAATGGGTCAAACAGTGCAATTTTTAAGTGGGCAGAAGTTTTGAATAAATACTTCATAAAAGGAGATACACAGGCCAGGGCTTTAGCGCAGCTGGTGTAAGCGCCTGCCTGGCAAGTGCAAGGTCGTGAGTTCAATCCCCGGTACTAAAAAAAGTGGAGCTATGCAATGGAAAATAACCCATGAACATCAGCATTATGAATCATTAGGAAATGCAATTTAAAACTGCAATGGGGCCGGGTGTGGTGGCGCACGCCTTTAATCCCAGCACTCGGGAGGCTGAGGTAGGCGGAGCGTTGTGAGTTCGAGGCTGGCTTGGGCTACAAGGCGGCGCAAGGCCTACCTGAGCTACATAGTGCGACCCTGCCTCAAAAAACCAGGGCTCAGTGGCTTAAGCGCCTGCCCTGGCAGGCGCAAGGCTGTGAGTTCAATCCCCGGTGCCGCAAAAAAAAAAAAAAAAAACTGCAATGGGGTCTCACTACACACCTCCCAGGGTGGCTAAAATTAAAATGACTTTTAATACTAAATGCTCATGAGAATTCAGAACAACTAGGATCCCATACATTGCTGCTGGTGGGGACATAAAATGCTGCAACAATTTGAGAACAGTGAGATAGTTTTTACGAAGTGAAACATATACTTCCCAATTGACTCTTGGTCCTTGGTGACCTCCAAGTGACTTCCCAAGTGACTGTTGGTCCTTGATGTGCCCAAGAAATACAAAACTATGTGTCAACACAAAGACCTGCATTCCTGAAACAACCTAGTATCCTCCCTGAACTGAGGAATCAATAAGCAAATTGTGATATATTCATGCAGCTGAATACTATGTGACTATAAAAAGGAATGGAATATTAATACGGAAATACAGATGTTTCTCATAGATAGTAC